>JADKLZ010057658.1:0-14455 GCA_021533235.1 Biomphalaria straminea | reverse complement strand
ATCGAAATTTAACTTTTATAGCCAGGTATCTGGAGGTAAAAAAAAAAAGGTGTCTTGCCATGTAATCATGTATATATTTTATTTATTGCAGATAAGACTATAAAAGATTGCAGATGCTCCTAGTGTAATAACACCATTACAACACTTCATAAATGAAATCAGCTATGTTAATCTGTCAAAAGGTATAATTTTACAGATCATCATCATCTAACTCCATTTGAGTGAGGGCTTGAGAGGCTCAAATCCTTTCTTGCAAAAGCCCTGGACAGAAACCCTGCTGTCTGGCGTAGTGCATACACGTCACCATACAGGTCGAGAAGTTTTGGTTTCCCAGACCTGTCGAGACGGAAATCAGCAAGTCTGGGGCAGAATTTTACAGATAGCTTTGATGGTGCATAATTAGTTGGAGCTATTAGACTTTTCATCTTCTTTTGTCTTCCCCAATTGTTGTAAATATATAACTAAGAAATTCAAAGTGTGAGCTCATTTTATAAAGAGTATTTGCTGTAAAGCAGAGATACTTTTACATATTTTTTTTCTGCTAGTTTTCAGAATTTCAGTGAACCTGTTAGTTCATTCCATTTCTCTATTAACCTAATAATGTTTTTTTTCAGACAAACAAATTTCTAGTGATTTACAAAGACAAGACTGAAAAGCTCACTTTGTTTGCTCCTACTGATGAGGCTCTGGACAATTATTTGTCAAAGTTGGATATATCTCAACTGTCTTTTCTTGACAATGATATGAATAGTCTCAATATGTTTAGGTGAGTTTTGTGTTCATGATTAACAGATGGTGTGATTCTGTAGCATTGAGGCTTTTTTTTTTTTTGTACTGTCAGGAATGTATGTATCCCACAAATGATAGTCATCTAAAAAATACTTCCATGCAAATAACTTATTGAAAAAAACTTGTTGTCTAGGTTTCACACACTAGCAGAACAATACAGTTCTCAGCAGATCAAATCTTTGACTAATGTTTACAAGACTTTTGCCACCATGTATGATGGATTTTCTCTTAGGATGGTCTATGACAATCAGGTAATCTTATCTTATTGTACAAATTACAGACTTTCCTTCAAAAGATAGTTATGTATATCCATGAGTTAATCTAGTTTTGAATGTTAATTGCAGACTTAATCTCTGCTAATTCATTGATTTCCCTGGTTAATTCAGGCAACCTATTCCATTCTATAATGGCTTTAATGAAGAAGGAGCACTTGTACAAATTAGTCCTAGCACATGGAGTAAGAAATGTGTTACCTTTGTGTCTCTCTGAGTATATTAACTCACTCTGTCTGGTACAAATTTTGAACGTGGTACCACTTCCCATCTTGGATAAAGTTGAAACTTTACACTTTTATTTATTGTTCCTAACATAACATAAACCAATTAAAAATTTAAAAATTAATTAACTTGATTATGGTGTTGATTAGTTTGTTTTGATATAGAAAATTAAATAAATCTTGCAATATTGAGAAATATGTAAAATGTGGAACTTTTCTTTTTTGATAAGCTTTATTTTTTGTTTAAAAAAAAAATGTAAATATTTTGCTTGGTAGTTTTTTGTGTAAATAAAATTTCAGTGTTTAATGTATTGCTTTTTTTTTTCTGTTTTCTTTTCTGAGATGTTTCTAAATTTAGTGATTTTACTCTATTCCAAGTAATTCTTGTATGCATGTATGTGTTTGTGCATGTGTATATTTTATTTACATGTATTTATAGATTTTGAAGATCAATTCAGATCTTTTTTAGACATTAATTAAGTACAAATAAAAAGGACTAATATTTCTAAATTGCATTATTGCAATATAGTAGTCATGAATACCCTTTTTTATAGTGCTACTTTCATGCTTTTAGCATTCTGAAAGCTCTAAGGTCCAATCTTATGGTCTGGTTGGGGTTATCTCACCGTTATCTGTAAGCAGGTTTCCATGCTTCCTTTAGGTGCTCAGCAAACATAACTCTGACTTCGATAGAAACTCTAGTCCCACTTGATAAGTATCCAGCTGAGTCTTATCACTCAGCTACACATAATACACTGTAAGCCTTATAGAAAGATGGTGCATAAATTGTTACATAAAAGTTTTTTTGTTTTTTTTTTTTCAAGTCACATAGTTTTGAAAATATTGAGCATTAGAAATCAAAAATTGTACATTTAGACACAGAAAATATGAAGATTCTTGTTTAATAGTTTTAAAATGTGCTAATTGGTGAATCCCTTCACCTTTATGTATACCCCCCCCCCCGATGTAGATAAAAGTTTCAATTAAGTTTGACCCCCCTGTTAGAATTTATTATGACCTCGCAAACAAATTGATGTTGTTATAAATCTAACAGGTCAAGTATTCTTTTCTCATCTCCATGTTCTCTTTTAGTCATGAAGAGACTATTGAAAATCTCATGGAAATGAGATGAATGTCTTGACATTAGCTGTGGTCATGAAGAGACTATTGAAAATCTCATGGAAATGAGATGAATGTCTTGGCATTAGCTGTAGTCATGAAGAGACTATTGAAAATATCATGGAAATGAGATGAATGTCTTGGCATTAGCTGTAGTCATGAAGAGACTATTGAAAATCTCATGGAAATGAGATGAATGTCTTGGCATTAGCTGTAGTCATGAAGAGACTATTGAAAATCTCATGGAAATGAGATGAATGTCTTGGCATTAGCTGTGGTCAGAACAATGTCTCCCACACGTCAGTTCCCTCTCTCCACCAAGCTAATGTATCCAAAGGTTATCGGCAGTGCTGATACAATTTGTGGTCAGCGTTGTATTCCTCACTGATCTTCGGACTCGAAGACAAGCCTATTAATTGTTGCAGGTTCTATCAGGGTGTAGCACTGGGTGCTGCAAACTGCCTTAGGGTTGTCAGCTCCAGAGTTTTTCTCAGGGTTGACTCCCGAAGCCTTTCCTATGATTGGGTATAGCTGCAAGGCAGCAGAGGTTTAAATTGAAAGTTTTGTTTCTCCTAGGTGGGTCCAGTCATGGCTAAATAACCTCTCCTGCCTGAAGCTTACTGGTTAAGGCACCAGTTACTGGCCTTTGCCCCTTCTTCTGATTGTGAGAACAGTTCCGCTAAACTGGTTGTGAGAGGCTATTTGAGACCCATGCCATTAGGAAGCATTTTATAGGTTATGAAGTGCTTACATTCATTACCACTTCCGGCAATGAAAAGCTAAGGACTTACTATTCCCAGTTTAGATAGCTTAGAATAATTAACATATTCCTATTATGTAGTGTAGTATTTTTTTGCTGGTAAATTGTTACAATATATGTAAATCCAAAGTTTGAAAAGAAATTTTAAATTTAAATTTAGACTTTGCTGCTGTGACTATTTTGTCCAAAAATGGATTTGATGAACACTTCTTTAGAATACTAATGCAATAATTTTAAGTCTTTTAGGTACAAATGTGCCATTTTACTTTGTTACTAAGTCCATGTTTTATTTAAAACATAGAGATTAAACTAATAGCAATAATAAATGTCTGAACATTTGAGAAATTACACTGGAAACACTTTCTTCCAAGCCAATAATAGGCAAATAGTTATACACAAGAGATAGAAAAAAAAAGTAATGATGCCCAACAATAGGCAGTCATAAAATGACTGATTTATCTGAAAACATTGGCATTAGCTATGGTTGGAACGAAGTTGCACACACAGCAGTTTCCCCCTCTCCAGGCAGTTGATGTGTCTAAAGAAAACATCAAATACTCAATACAGTTTGGAATCAGTATTGTTGCAGGTTCTGACAAAATGCAGTTTATTGATTAGCAATGATTAGCTTAAATGGATTATCACAATAGTTTGTAGAATACATTGCATGCTGCTTTGTGAATTGTTTTTATTTTCCACCCTCAGATTAGAGCTCCATTATTTATAGTATCTAATCTTTCCATTTGTTTTGACAAACATTTTATGTTATATATTGGTCAATGTCTTTGTCTTTTTAGAGCCTTCACATATTTGCCAACCACTCCAGCTTTGCTGTGATACTTGAGGGAGACATTCCAGCAGTGAATGGATTGATTCATATTGTAGACAAGGTTTGGAGAACACTTTGTTTCTTATGTTGTAGAGATATTCAATTGTTAGTTGAAATCTCTATAAGAAAAGTATTTCAATTTTAAAGATACAAGAAAAATGTTAAAACAAAAAAAAAGAACTGAATGTTTTGTCATCAGATTTATTGGTTTTCAAAACTATTCTCTCTTTTTGTTCTACATCTTTATTCATTGAATTAGCATTTTAAGAACTCAATCAAGAACAGTGGAATTGGTGGCACCTGTAGTCTTTCCACTAGATATGCTTTAAAGTATTACATTAAAAACTTTTTATAATGTCAAGTCTTTTAGTTGATCCATCATTTCTCATAAGGCTGTATACATTTTTGTTTTGAACACACAGTCTACACTTAGTTTCAAAATGTTAACTTAACAAATTGTTTTGTGTTTTCATTGTACAGGTGTTGGAACCATTTATTCCTGACACTTCCCCTCCAGCATTAGAGAGTACTTTAGCCTCACAACCAGACTTACAGCTTTTTTATCAGGCTTTAAAAGTTGGTTCTGTTTTTTTGTGTTTATTTGCAGTGTTTATGGCATGCGTTGATAGATTATTTACAAACGTGTTCAGTCAAATCCTTTTCTTTATAATAAATGTAACTGTAAAGCACACATTAAAATGTAAATATAATTTTTCTCAATCATGGATATTAGGGTCCACTTGTACTTAGAACACACACAAACACACACTGTTCCGCAGATAGAAGGGCAAGCTCTCTCCACAGAGATTGGTTGCAGGTGACTTCCACAGCCTCTACCCAGCTAGTACCTACACAGTTTAGGTCTGCTAAGAAGGTGTAACTCGCATGATGCATTTCTCTTTATGGCTTCATGTTATGACTGTCATATGTAAACATGTTTCATGGAAGTTTTAAACCTGCAAATGCAAGGGACATAAGGCCAATGAATAGTCATTGATGGCTCACTTATAATGATAAAACTGCACAACAGCAAGATTTTCTAATCAAACCAATTTTAAAATAGCAATTGTCACCATTGTTCAAGCTTAAAACAGTATAGTTTGGCTAGTAATAGAAATTTTGTTTATCTCAATGAAACAAATTGTTTGTGTGGACAGAGTTCAGATCTTATGGACTTGTTACAAGAAATGGATGAGTTTACTGTTTTTGCACCAGTCAATTCTGCCATGAAGACTATGAACACTTCAAATGTGAGTAAAATTGTTTGGCTTTTTTTTTACATTCCTATGTTAACAACAAAATATGTTTTTCTGTAAATATTTATTTACTGTTAAAGTTCTCATGACTTATTTAAAACTCATGGAAACATGTCCCGCATAAACAATAAAAGCTCAAAGTTAACTGGAGTAGAATGATTTCTTTAGCGTAAACTCATTTATATGCTAGCTCAACACTTTAATATCAAGACACAGATATATAGGCTACTAACAAACTTTGCGTAATTATTCAAAAACAAATAAAGATGCTGAAGGTAAGCAAAGAGTGAGCAATCACTATGGTAACCAGTATCATCAATCTTTGTGAGCTTTTTAGCCCTTTTTCATTTCCTGCTATAAGCTTACACTCTGTTCTGGGCTGGGGAGAAGGATAATAGTCTTATATATACATACACTATGTTTATATAATTTCATAAGTGACTTAAATCTTTTTCACACAAAATTTGACAGTTTATGTATATCTTAGTGAAAAAAAAAAATCAATTCATTCATTCATTCATTCAGCAAACTTCATTTCAGTGAGGGTTTGAGAGGCTTTTAATTAAATCCTCACTTGCAAAAGCCCTGGACAGAAAACCTGCTGTCTTGCGCATAGGTGTCACCATTCAGGTCGAGAATTTTTGGTTTCCCAGACCTGTTGAGGCTGAGATCAGCAAGTCTGGGGCAGTCAAACAGAATATGAGGCACAGTTTTCTCTTCTTCCCCGCAGCGGGGGTACCGTGAATCGAAATTCGGCCATAGCCGTGAGAAATATGAGCCAACAGGACAGTGGCCTGTCCTGCACTGTGCTATAATAGCTTGCTCCGGCCTGGACAGCCTCCACCACGGGGAAGTGCAGTCAGGGCGCCTCAAGCACTCCCAGACTCCATGGGCTTTTTGGGACTTGTTCCAGCACTCAAACCACTTTTCCATTTCGTTTTTTTTAATTATAGCCAGGGCATGGTGAAAACTTACAGCCTGTTCAGTTGGTGGTATTTGCCCTCCCTGGTGGGCCAAGATGTCTGCAATAGTGTTTCCAGTCACACCTGTGTGACTGGTACCCACTGCATTATCACAGGAATGCCATGGCGCTGCTTTATGTTGTGTGAGGCCATGATGACAGTGTCGATATTGGGAGGCCATGGTCCAGGGCTTTGCAAAACCTTTGGTACAGTCCATGACCACAACAATCTGCGTTGCCCTCAAATGTCCCTCGCCGAGTTGAGAGTCAATGACCTTTAAGGCTTCACAGACTGCCATGGTCTCCACATCAAAACTGCAAATACTACCACACTGTCCAAAGATTTTAACTGAGTAAGAGCCAAGAAAGTCGATTTAGGCTCCATAGCCTGCTCTTCCAGAATCTATCAATGCCGACCCATCAGTATATGCAAAAATAGCACTGGGCTTGAAGGCATTAATGGTATCCAGTGCTAGTATTTGAAGGTCGTCAGATGAACGACTTGCTTAGTGGCATTAGGGTCTGCTAGTTTCAGTCGTACGTCTGGGGTTGTTGGGCGACACCAAGGGGGAAGGGGATGAAAACGTTGAATGTTTTGTCGGTTGTTGGAGAGGCCAGCTTTATCAGATAGTCTAGTGGAATGATGTATAAAAGACTGCATCTGGATACCTCTTCTGCATTTCCAACTTTCCACTAATTTTCTAGCTGCGAGGTATCCCTCCATCCTTTTTTACTGCTCAAAGCAGGTCAGTACAGACCTTTCTCAGCTAAGGTTTTGTGGACCTACATTAGCCATTATTTCAGCCGCATTTACTGGGCTTGTTCTTAAGGTTCCACAGACAAATCTTAGTGCTTGGGATTGTATTTTATCAAGTTGTTCAAGAACTGTCCTAGAGTCATAAATTTGCACAGGTAGGCTGTAGTCTATCTGTGATCAGACTTCTAAATACAAGGATCGGAGCATGTCTGCTCGGGCTCCCCATTTCGTGGATGCCAGCTTCTGCACAATGCAAAGTTTCCCTGAGGTCTTTCTTGCAACATCCTGGATGTGCTCACACATTTTTAGTTTGCGATCTAAAGTTACACCAAGGTACTTGGGTAGCTTTTCCATGCTGAGAGCCATTCCGTTTAGGGAGAGCCGGAAAGGTTGGTCGAGAATGCCATTCCTGAGCGTGAACAGGGAATAGACCGTCTTGGAGGTGTTTATTTCTAGCCTTAATTTTTGTATTGTAAGCAGAGCTTAAGGAGATCTTCTTGCAACACTTTTGTATAGAGGTTGCGCTTCTTCCAGATTTCTAAAGAAATCAATAGATAATTGGGCTATTTCAGAAATATTTTGTTATTTTTAAATAAAATTAAATCAATTAAATTGTTCTGAATAATATAAAAAAAACATGGCTTCAGCAGGAATACCCATTGCAAAAATGATGCTTTGAAGAAATAAATATAACTTTAGACCATCATCAGTTTCATAAAGTATGAATATATTTCAAAAACCCCAATTTTTTTTTATCATACTTTCTTGTTTTATAATAACTGTTTCTGATTATGATAATTACCAGGGTTAGATTAATATTAAGTTTAAATAATAGTTTTTTTTTTACATTTTAAAAAAATCTAGATTCATTGCTCTTGCATGTATGTAGTAGTTAAGAAATGTTGCACTGGATTACTTCTCAGATGGCCCAACATCTCAAGTACTACATCGTAGCCAGAAATGTGTTCACTCCAACTCTAGAGACTGGGGACACTGTGGAGAGTTTGTTGGGAAGCAAGCATCCCCTTGAGTTTACTGTCATTAACGACAATGTAAGAATACAATTATTTTAAGATCTCAAAGTAGTATTTGTGGAAAGGAACATTTCTACCAACACTTTCTGTATGTGAGTCTGTATTGTGTTTTCTTTAAGTCTACTCATTACATTGCTATAGAGGTTTTTTAATACCAGAAATTGAATTTGTTTGTTTTTATGAGGGTTTACATTAAAACTTAAATGCAGCCAAATCTGCACCTTTTGAGGTCAGCAGCAGTGACAAGCAGGAATGTGTTTGTCTTCCCATACCTACAGCATTATGTGGTAGTAACCTCAAGGAAGTTGTATTTCTCCGTACAAAATCCTCTGGGAAAACTCTTCAATGTGTCAAGGTTGAGGGCAAAAACCAAAGTTAGCAAGTTACTAATCAGGGAACTCTTCTACATTGATGATGCAGCTACTTGTGCTGAATCTGATAGTCCACTTCAGTTGATAAACTGTATGCTGCATGCCAGAGGTTTGGCTTAAATAGTAGTCAAGCAATACAAAAAATGAGTTCAGAACTCATACAACCATCAATAGCCAACCACTGGAAATTGTTAACCATTTTTTTTTTTATCTTGGTTCCTTCTTCTATAAGATGTGCTACCGGCAATGGGCACCATATCATAGCTGCAGAAAAGAGTGTAGGACAATACCTTGCTGACTTCCAATACCAAAGCCTTAGTCTAGCGGACATTGTGGTGAGCACTCTGCTATACTGTATGGTGTTCTAATAGAAGGCAGGAGAGTCGCTGGTATCAAGGTATACTGATGTATGCAAACACTACATGAAGCTCTTCAAAATTGCCACTAACATTTTGGAAAAAGAGTCACTGGATAGATCCACATGGAGAGTAAGCATAGAGTAAGGGTCCTGGATTTCAGATGGCATATACAACAGAAGTGGAAAGAAGAAAGTGCAACAGCGCTCCTGGTGATTACAGTTGTGGTGGACTCTTAAACACATGAATGGGAAAAGATCATCTCTCAAGACATTTTTATCATTTGAATAGACATTTTACTTTTGTCACACAACTAGGGATTTGGACAATAGTTTCTTTAATGATGCTGTGTTCAATTCAACTTAGACATGGTGTGAAGATGTATACCATCTAGCATAATACACTATTTTTGTAAGAGACCAAGCTGGTTAGCTTTGGAACATAATATCTTGATCCTTATCATGGGTTGAACCTGTAGTAACTTTCTAAATAGTTGCCAATTCCTTCATTACTTTTTAACCCTGTTCCTTTGGCAAAATAATTACATCTTATCTTTCACAATAACGGATAGCTATAAGTCATTGATTTACACGGATCGCAGATAAAGTATATTTTATTGTTGCACAGGCTCCATCATAAAACTAAATTTTAGTTGGAATTCTCTATCACCATAATCCTTTTATATTATCTGTGGGGTCCAGTTATAGATAAAATGATCCAATTTTTCATCCAAATCTGAGTGACTGCTGAATACTTAGAGTGAATTTCACAGTTGTCCTAAATTTTTATGCACTATTCTTGGATGATACAGAAGGAATATTCACAATAAAACATTATTTCTTGTTACAGATGTTTATGTAAATGTACATTAGATTTTAAAACCTGGCTCAATTTTTTAAAGATTGAATTCATTGTCTTCCAGGTTCTAGTGAATGATGTGAAAATCATTCGATCTGACGTTTTGTTTGACGGAGGTGTTTTGCACATTATAGAAGATCTGATTCATCCAGTCCTCCACCACTGTAACAATGTCACTGTCATCATAGCCAATGTAAGTTACAGAATCTGTTGTCTTTGATGACATTCAATGACTGTTGACTAAACCTTAAATTTTTGATTAGTTACTTTCTAAATAATTTCCTAGACTTAATTATCTTTATAAAACCAATTTCAATGAAACATAATTCAATAAGCTGCACATTTTTAATACAGAGTTCCTGTGCATCATGTGACATATCAGACATTGCTGGCCTATGTCCTGTTGGCTTTGGACCTGTTATGCCAATTTTCAAAATGTCCTGTTCCCTCGACCAATCCGTGAAGGGATGCCAGTTTTTGTGTGAAAAAAATGAAACAGTAAGAAATTTATTAGTAGAATAAAATTTAATTCTTCAACTTTTCTAATAAAAGACTTGATGGTTTTCACTGCCATTGTAGATAGTCCTGATTTTTTTTAGTGCTAAGGTTTGAGCAGTCACTATGGACTAACCTAAGGGCTTATGGGAACCTTATGTTACTTAAAGTTATTCACCCCTCGTGAACTAATATACTGCAAGTATGTTTTTCTTTTTTTTTTTTTTGGGTGGGGGGCTGGTTCTCTTTTTTGTCTACACCAGACTTTGGAGGTTGCTTTTGTATTTATTCACTTAGCTCTATGCTGACCCATAAGCTTATCCTTTATACTGAATTTTGTCTTATTAATCACTTGTGATTATTAATTGACATCTAAGGTAATGGAATTTGAAAAGAGCAGTCTCAAAAGGAAGCTTATGTATTCTCATGTTAAGAGATTTCATAATCATTTTGTACAGATTTCTTTACAATATAAAAAAAATTTAAAACATTATTGTTATATTATTGATTGTATTGATTATATAATACCGTAATACAAATACCATAATAATGCTATAAAAAAATCATTTCAGATTTTCCAGTGTTGTGATGGCTACTATGGAGCTAGTTGTGATGGTAATTTGTTTTCCACCATCATTATTCATTCCTATTGTTGCATATTCTAGAAGATCTGATTCATCCAGTCTTCCATCTCTGTAACAATGTCTCTGTCATCATGTCATCATTGCTCATGATCAGTATTCAGTTATAAACATTCAAACCTGAAGTAGTTAAGACAAAAATGGGTATGTGGGAAACTGTGATGTGATTTGGGCAAAGGGAGATATTGTTATTAATCTGGTAGAGGTCCATAGTGCTTTTGTGCTTCAATTTAAAAAAAACATTTAAAAAATACTTTCAAAAATAAAAAAAACTTATATATTGTGTAGTTGTATCAATTAGTATGTAATTAGGTTTGTAATAGCCCTAGACCAACAATAATAAATGATTAGAAATATTTTTACCAATTGTTTTTATTTAGAGCTATTTTATGTAATTAGCTTTCTGTGCTATGATCCTATCACTTATCTAAACCAGTGGAGAAAATGGCAGGGGGAAACAAAGAGATATCTGGCTGAATTTTTACCATAATCATTTTTTATAGCCTTTATTAGACAAAAAATTGGAACGACCTGAATTCAAACTTATGACTCAAGACTAACCACTCTGCTAGTGAGGTGTTTATGATAATAGAAGATTGTATCTATTGTTTGCTTCAAATTTACTTTAAAGTAGCATCTATAAAGGGGAATAATTTAGCTTTTTCACCCTATCTGAAATTGGGTGTTTGAGAATTAATGTGTACAAACTTTTTACCACACAGTCTGACTGAGTTGATATAAGCTTAGGGAAAAAAAAGAGGTTGGGAAAGTGTGTTCAATTGACTGTCAAGCTTTGTTGATTTTTTGTTTTATTTCAAAAAATTAGTTGTCTCTCTCACTCAGCATGTCCTGGAGGTCCTGAGACACCTTGCAATGGACATGGTGTCTGCTCTGATGGCATTACTGGAGATGGACACTGCAGCTGTGATATTGGCTATGTTGGTCAGAACTGTGGTCAGTGTTTGCAAGCCAATATGACACCACCTTTTTGTACTGATTGTGAGTATTCCAATCTTACAAGTGAGCACACAGTAACAAAAAGGTTTGATAACATATTTTATCTGTTCTCAATCAACCCTAATATTGTCTCTAGCTTTCTATGATAAAACTACTCCCAGAAATCATTTTTCTATTATACTAGTAGACTCTTAAGATATGTTTGAAGAATATTAGTGTTAGCTATATCATGCATTAAGGCAACATCCCCATAATTAAGTCTACATTATAGTATTGGGCTGTTTAAATTTTATCTATTTAACCCTTACCGGTCATTTATTTTTTTTAAGGAGTTGGCAGCCAGGTCTGAATTAAATTTTAGCTAATTTATAGGATTTTACAAGACAACAGAAAAAACACAAAAAATATAAATCCAATTGATTTTCTGTGATTTATTTTACTTATATCTATGAAAAATAGATTAAATCATGATAAATAAGTGTTCATTTCTGAAAATATTTGTCTGTTTGATACTTTTGAAGCACTCTCAAGGGTGTGATCCAGGTTGGTGTAAGCAAGTTTCACAGAAGTAATCTGTCTTACACCTGCCTCCAGGTACTTTTCTGTTACTGCAAACACTGCAGTCCTTTGTCTTTTTGTTTTCAAAGACAGAAGCTATGAAATGCTGTCTCTTGCCTAGTCACTGGTTGTGGTCTAATGATGAAAGCCTGCTCGACGATGAAGAAAGCGAGAATGGCGTTGATCTTCAACTACTATTTTTTGGACAGGAATAAATGGTTCCTGGCAATTTATCTTTATGTAGTTTACCATATTTTTCAATTTGCTTCCCTTTGTCTTATCTTCAGCCTGAATACCAGGTGGTTGTACATGAAACATTCAGTGAATTTCTAGAAACATATGGTATCCGACTAAAGACGTCGGTGTAAAAAGGCATGTAGTCAATCCAATCTTGACTGAAAAAATCTTTTATGTTGCCACGGTTTTGCATAGTCATTTTTAGAATGACCCCTAAATATGTCTCTAGTTTAGCAATGGTTACATCACTCCAATTTTGCCAAATAGATTGTTTTAGTAGGTTTCCTATTGCTTGAATTTTTGTAGTGGCATATCTGTTTCTTGATTATTTTGTTGTAGAAAGTCATTGGTAAAATACAAGGAGAAAATACCAATGACAGTAATGTATTGTTAGAGCCACTTATTTGTATTCCTGTATTTGCAATATTAAATGGTATTTTGTTCATTGTTGTATTATTTTCATTAGTACTGTGGCACTGTGTGTTGGACAGTTTCAATTACAACTAGGCCATCCCAAGACCAAGTGTCATCCATTTCAATCTCACTTTCTACATCATTTTCAGTTACTAGATCTAGATTTAGATTATCAATTGAATCACTAGATGGATTTAGATTGATTAGATATTCATTTCATTTGGTAAATAATAATTATAACCATCTAAATCTAGATCTAAATCATCATCTTCACTTGATGATAAAATCATTTTCTCTGTTTTCAGTGCTGTGAAAAACGATCTTCTTCGATCCATTTTATTTAATTTTTGTGGATGTTTGTTGTCTAAATTTTACGTTTATCATTTGCTTTCTACTGTATATAATAGTAATTTAAAAATTTGGAATCAGGAAGTGACAGAAAAAGTTAAGATTCGGCTTTAATTCGGTCCTATATATTATGGCCCACTGGGTGGGCCATTCGACCAGAACGGGAAAAAAGAAATGTCCCACCCAGTGGGACATTCGACCGGAAAGGGTTAAAAACCTGTAACAGTTGATTTGATGGGGAGATTATAATATTGTTACTGAAAGTCTCAAGTTATGCATGCTAAGCACACTTGTTTTCTTTTGCTTTATAAGGCCTTATCTTGGCCTTATGGTTTCATTCTGCATACTAGATCTATTAAATACAATATTAAAAACAAATAGAACAGAGATTAAGATGACTAAGAATGATGTTTCAGATAAAGGAAAAAGGTCTCATCAATGTTTTACCATGCTCACATCTGCAGTATTTTATCATTTCAACATCGCTCTCTGGTTTGGCAACCTAAACATGAAACATTTTTAAAATGGAAACAGACACTACTCTGTCACCTTTTGGAGAAAAATATTGTTATTAAAGCAAGAGAGATTAAAAAAAAAATTTTGAGGAACATTCTCAACATTTTACTATCACAGAGAACATACAAGTCATTGTAGACAAGAACAAGCAGGCACAAGAACTCTTTATGTCTCCATGGCAATTAAATTATAGACTAAAAGCCAACTTTGTGATGCAAACACTTATAAAATTGTGATATGAATTTGCATTTTTTTTGCCTTCCTTGTAGTGTTTTGCTATGAAGATTACTCAAGCATTATTAAGACATTTTGATTTACCCTTATTATGCTTGTTTCAATTAGGCGCAAGTAAAAATGTTTGTTTGCACTTTTTAGTAAGTTTTAAAAAAAATACATAAAATATGATCTGTAAAGGCTGACATTACAATTCACAGCCATGGGCATAGCTAACTGTAGCTATATGAATGGCAACTGCAGTCAGAATGCTGAGTGTACTATCACCAAGTCTGGTCCTAGTTGTCGATGTCGTCCCGGCTACATTGGTGATGGCTATAAGTGTAGCTCTCCCTGTGACACCCCACTGGCTGGCAAATGTCATCAACAAGCACAGTGTGTCTTTAATGTAAGTGGGTTTGTTAGGTATGATTTAGTGTTAGTGGGTTCTAATGTAAGTGGGTTTGTTAGGTATGATTTAGTGTTAGTG
>JADKLZ010057657.1:9289-24893 GCA_021533235.1 Biomphalaria straminea | reverse complement strand
GGCTCATTGTACCCATAGCTTAAAGGAGCCCAATGGGGTTGTTGAAAGATAGTTGCTTATTACTTCTCAGGTGATTTAGAAGCATTGAAAAGCTTGGGAGAAAAGGGGGGAGTGGCATTATTATTGCCTACCTGGTTTTTAGTCTATATCCCTCCCAACTCATTTGGTTAAGTCATCTGATCTTCAAGTCAGTCTTTGTTCTTGTTAGATTTGGTTAAGTCATCTGATCTTCAAGTCAGTCTTTCTTCTTGTTAGATTTGGTTAAGTCTTCTGAATGAATAACACATATCTCTGACATTGTTCGAAGACATCTGGTATTGAGGCAGTCAGACATATTCAATACTAAACAATATATAGTAATGATGAAAACAATATTAAAATAGTGGGGACAGCTATAAATGGAGATAACATTATAATAATAAGGCTGTTATCAGGGGAGATAACAAAATAATTTCTACATGGTGTACTCGTCCACTAGTCATTGTGAATTCTGATGTTAATAATACTAAAATAGATACAAGAAAGGTGAAGGGATAACAGTAAAGGAATACTGAAATCATACCAATATATATATATACATACATTCATTCATTTAAAGTCTCCAAACTAAAATAAAGAAAAATACATATTATTTCACTACATCAACATTGTGTGGTCAGCATGCCTGATCATGGTACATTGTATCTATTTTTAATATAGATACAATCAATATAAAGACTTATTCATTGCAAAGGAGTTCAATATTTACACACAAAAAATATGTTACAGTGAAATGAGCATAAGGTAAAAAGGTTTCCACTATGTGACATATATCCTAAACATTGAAGTTGATTTATGAAAGTTTAAGTTCTCATATCTTCTTGATACTGAATCTGTTCAGAGTCGTATAGCTTTGAAATCTCAGGAGATCCAGAGCTACTTAATGTCCAACTTCGAGGAATATCCTATTCTTTGCTCGGAATGCATCGGCAGTAAAAGCACTGAAAAAGGAGAAATCTGTCGGAGTTGACAAAATTCCTGGTGAACTTTACAGGCTGGAATAGAAACCATGATAAAAACACTTTTTAAGATTAGCAACAAGATCTGGCTATCAGGAGAATGGCCCAAGCATTGGACCCAATCATACATCATCACTATTCCAAAGAAAGGTAGTTTACAACTCTGTCAAAACCACAGCACCATCAGCCTCATAAGCCATCCCAGCAAATTCCTGTTACAAATGTTACTTAACCAGCTAAAACCAATAGCAGACAAAATAATATCAGAAGAACAAATAGGTTTTAGACAGGTCACAGCACAATAGAATGAATCCTAAACCTCAGAATACTCTGTGTGAGAAATACCTCCAACACCAAGAGAATCTTGTTCTTTATTGATTTCAAGAAAGCTTTCAACAGAGTATGGCTTGGGGCACTCTGGGTGACAATGGAAAAGTACAACATAAATAAAAACATAATAAAAATAAATTAGAACTTCTACTAGGAAGCCACTAGTGTGGTGTACTTCAACAATAACTTTGGAGACTGGTTTAAACCACAGTTGGAGTAAGACAAGGCTGCCTAGTCTCACCAACACTTTTCAATGTCTTCCTTGATAGGATAATGGAAGATGCTTTTGATAGCTATGAAGGTTCCAGATAAACTTCTTATACTTCATACAATGAAATAACAAAAACTTTCGTACAAATGAACATGAGAATGAAAATATGTTTTATTAGAAATACACAATGGTATGACATACCACACATGTCTGACCATAAAATAGAAGATAGAAATTCAAGTGAAGGTGATTGAAATGTCCACCTTGCATAATGCACCCCGAGTGACTTATTCAATAATTTCTGACCATGGGGGTTCAGAGATGGTATCAGTAGGATTCATTATGTTATAACAATATATTTCAAAAGTACATCATATTATGTTTGTTTGACATTCAGGATGATGCAAGAGTAGACGCAAGTAGAACTAAGGACAAATCAAAGGTAACTTTTGGAATAAGAATATATACATACATTAGTAATAGGATTTTTAGCAATTTATTATTATCAACTTTCAATGTTCTAATGATTATTTTCTTAAACATTGTATTTGCTTCATATTCCTACAATGTTTGTATTGCAATAGTTTTGATGTTATGTATATTTGATTTTCAATTACATTTGAAATTTTATAAAATTAAAGTTATCTTTAGTGTTTTCAATCTCTAAAAAAGTTGTTTGATCATTTTTTATTTTAATCTTTGCATATCTCAAGATAGCCAAGAAATGAAACAACTGCTTACAATATTATACTGTTACGAATCTCTGATTCCTATCTCAGGCTTTCCGTAAACACTGCTAAACACATAACACAACACATCAAAGAATCTGACAACAAGAGCTCTAAAAATAATCTGGTACTTTAATAATGGAAAAGATAACAGCCAATACTAGACAATTGGCACATCAACAGCTACAAATGCTACACTGTACATCACAGAACTAAACTCTACTGTCTCTATCTCTTCTGGACACGTACATTCACTTCAGGACTCGACCAGGACCGACTTCATAACCAGACTAACAGACCTGGTCTCCTCCGTGTCCTGTCTTGAACTGCCTTGCTTTACACACTGTCTCTCGTACACGCTCGCTTGTGATCAGATGACCATAGCAGTGGTCACGTGCAAAGTTCATGCCTTGCCCTGCGATGTAGCACACTAACTGTTTAGCTGGCCTGTGTCAAAAATATCAGCTGATCACACTGTTAACCCTTTTGCGCTGCCAATAGGGTTATAGCAATACTATCGTTTTATTATATTCCTTTAGGCCACCAAAAGTAGTCATCTAAACAACTTAAAACCATTTGAAACTGAACCAAGAAAAGGTTTTAATAATTTTTTTTCCTTTCTTGTTTCCCCATGACTTCAGTCTATCATCATTATAGTAACAGTAGCTGCTGTTGTCATTGTGGCCTTAGTAGTTGTTGTGGCATATGTCATACACAGAAAGAAATATGAAAGAATTCTTCAGATATTCAAAAAGTCAGATGGTGTGGTAAGTCATTGGTTTAACAAGTGTTTGTAATGTCCTTTTTTCAAAGAATGTTTAGTCAATGATTCATTCATTATTACTATTTTATAATGTATCAATAAATTAGAGGGGTTTTTTTAGTAGAAAAACATTTGGTCAATAACAAAATCACTTCTTTGGTCCCCATTACCTAATATCTGGAAATATTTTCTCATTTAGCCATCTATAAAAAAATGTAATTAAATTGAAATTCATTCTAATTATTTGACATTGAAGCTGAGAGTTCACTTCATTGCAATAGACATTTATATCCTATGAATACTTACATTTGATCTTAGTAACAACATTAGTAAACTTAACTTAGAGACACTTTAGGACAAACCGTATCTTACAAATATAAAAACCTAACCTCAATAAATAACCCAAAAGGCACATGTCTAGTTATTTTGTCATGTTTCTTTTTATTTCCTCCATGATAATGACCATCAGACTGGCTCAAGACATTTTATATTCTTAATTGCATTAAACATTATCTCTGTCTTTAAAAACACGTAAGTAACTTGGCTTGTAATTTGGTCACAACATTTGTCTTTATGAAGGTCCTAACCATTGTACCGATTATTGACCATCTCATTGGACCATACTCGTTGATCTCAAAGATTGCTATAAAGTCCAATCCTTTTTTCAGTTCACGGCCCAAAGGTTTGGAACTCACTCCCCATTGATCTCAGACAGACAACATGCTACACCACTTTTAAGACAAACATTAAGACCTATCTGTTTAGAACTTTTCTATATTAGTTTGTCATGTCTCATGTTTGTGTTTGTAATGTTTTACAGCACCTTGAGCCTACATTTTTTGTTTATTAACAGAGCTTTATAAATAAAATTATTATTATCCTTGCTTTAAAATGCCAGCCACATACATGGCATGAGTGAGTTGTGTCTACTGCAGATAAGCCTGTTTCTTCTCTCAGCCTTATATTAGCTCATTGCCTCATATCTTGTGAGTCACTCATGGCTTCATGTCATGAGGAACAATCAAGAGTTAGTGTTTCCCAGTCAAGAATATCAATATCACACTCTTTGAAGAAGTTCTTAAGGGTGTACGTCTCTATAACACTTGTGTTGACATCCCTCCAGAGGTGGCTTTCCTGCACAGCTAACCATAACAAGTCATTTGGGAAAGAGATTTTCTGGCATAGGGATTACATGTCACTATGACTAAAATAATGAATAGAAGATATATTTAAATCTTAAAAACCTAGATCTAGTTAATAGTTTTGTTGTCTTGGTTAAAATGTTAAAAATGTTGATCTAGTTAATAATTAGGTTTACTTGATTGAAATGTTTAAAACCTAGATCTAGTTAATAGTTATGTTGGCTTGATTGAAATGTAACTCATTATTCAAATTTTCATGGATAGAAGAATTTGTTTTTTTTACAATAATAGTTACATCCCATAGATGTTTTATTTCAATTTCATTTCTAAAAAAATAATTTCATTAAAAGATCAAGAAAAATGAATGCCTATTTAAAATAAAAGCACATTTTTAAATTTCACTGCTGTAAATGTTTTTATTTCTATTCCATATTGATTTCTTTTCATGGAGGTAAAATAACAAATATCTCATCCTGGTAGATTTCAAAATACTTGCTAATTTTATTAACATTTATGTCAATCAATAAATCTTGTTTCTTTTCAGGGCTCAGAAAGTAACTTATCTTTTGCTCGACTGTCTGCCCAAGAGGAAGACAGTGATTCTTTCAAAGATGCAGATGCTTCAAAGTATGATAACCCTGTTTACACTGATGCTGATGTGATGTGATTTAATGCTTTTATTTTTTTCATTTCACCATTTTATCTTTCTTTCATGTTATGGTTTTATACTGAGTATTTCAATTCAAATATTAATGAAATGAGTTACACAATATCATCTCATAGAGTCAAACATTCAGTTGAAGATAAAGTTTAAGAAAATGCGGTCACAGTCTCAGACATACTTTTTTTATATTGATTTCTGGAATTATTTTTCTGATTTCATCTGTTTTTTGTTGTTTTCTAATTTTATGCTAGGTAGCTTTAAAGGGAAAAAAATACATATACTTTATTATTAATAAAAAAATATCACCTTCACTCATCACTCTTCATGCTTCATTCTTGTATGGTTTCTAAATCTGAATGCCCGTGCTGATAAATTTAAATCTCTTCAAGAGATTATCAAGAGAATCTCTTAGAGTCTGGTATATGGTTAAAAAAAATTGATTGGTCATTCTGCTAGTTTTGAAATAAGATACAGTATTTGTTACTGCCAAGCAATTATAGTTTAGACTAGGAGACTGTATTTTTTTTTCTGATAAAGTTTTATCTTAAGATGACCCTAAATTAAAATATTGAAGAAACAGATGGATAAGTTAGACCTATCTCATCATGCATAGTAATGATTTAAATCTGAGGGGTGGTGATATGGAAAGCTTGAAATGTGACAATCAACATTGCAAGTTACACGATAGAGTTTTGGCATATCAGCACAATATAGGCCATATCTTGCCTTAATTTACTAGAAACCAAAATTTAAAAAAAAGTATCATTGAGTAGAGTTCTCTGTTTCATGAACCTATATATCATTGAGTAGACTTCTCTGTATCTGTCTAGTTTGTGATCTCAAGTGGTATCATAGAACCTTGACCTTAGGCATTGCTTCAAATGTAAACCCTCATCCATCTAGATGCTTTAAAATGATGTGTACACTCTTTCTGTATGAATCATATTATATGCTTAATCATTTACATTTCTTGTTTTAATTTCATGAATGTATAGAACCCTCTAGTACGTGGGTCTATATGTTTCATATATGTTTTCAAATGTATGTATACGCTGCTAGGGAAGTGAATGTCAGGATTAAAAGGCTCGGAGAATCTTGTATTTTGCTGTGCTCAGTTGTATTAAGTATTTAACTACTTCTAAATGTTTATCTTTAAATTACATCATGCAAATATTTTTGACTGCCTCAGCTATATGTTTCAGAATAATGTGTTTCAAAATAATGATCATGTAATTAAACTGTTTTGTTCAAACTTTTTTTTTTATGTTTGACATTTTCTGTCATTTTGTTTTTTGTTGTTTTGTGAATCATCCATATTTTTTTGTCTTTTATGTGTCCATTGGTACAATGAGATTTTTTGGTCATTTGGTTGTAAGAAAATACAATTTAAAACAAAATGAAACTAAAAACATTTAATAGGTTTTCACTGAAATTAATGTTCACACGCACACAAAATGAGAACAATACAGTTTGGAGGGTAGATTTATCAAACAATTGAAGATCTAGAAAAGTCAAAAAAGTTTTTATGTATCTCAATGAAGTAACAAATCACTAATGGTAACTTACAGTGCATTGAGAATGTTAGATAGTATATATACAATATGTACATTTAAATACACTTGAGTATCTGGACCAAGTCTCATCAGTCTAGACAAGTTTACAATAAGTATAAACAGCAATAGGGAATGACACTAGTGAGCCATGGCTTTAATAAATCTTGAACACACAGTACAAATAAACAACATGTAAATTTATGTTATCATGTGAGCAAACATTAGTTGTGTATATAGACGAAAATGAAAGTTAAAACATGAAAAACAACAAAAAATTTGAATATGAAAAGCGATTCACTGAGTACTTGAGCTATGTTTTTGTAGATTCACTAAATAATACAAAAATGCTATAAAAATAAACAAACCTCATATATAAATACATATATATGTGTGTGTGTTATTTAAAATTACAGTGATTCAAACATTCTGTTCTTTTGTTCCAATTGTCTGTCAATGGTTTAGTTTTATCATTCTACCACATCGTTTTTCTTAATTTTTCTTTTAATTCTTTACTTACATTTCATTTCTTGACAAAATTACCAAATACTTATGCAATCCAAGCGAAGGTTTTTATATGGTTTGGAATGTTGACATAGATTCCATTGACACTTTTTTTTTGTTGCTATTTCTTACAACTTCTTGAGATTTTATGCACATCAGCACAAATTAGGTCATGTCCTGCCCTCCCAGTATGGTTATTAAATACTCTAGAAAATAAGCTCCCTTTGGAGACATCCGAAAAGAACATTGAAACTAAATATTTGATAATTAAAAAAAAATGTTTACTAATTTTATGCAAGGTACAGCTTTGAGATTTCCCCCAACCCTCAGAGCAAGAATGTTTACTTTTACCATTCCAAGTCAATCTTTAAAAAAAAAATGGTTTGTCAATTTATGTTTTGTATAAACTTTAAAAAGTAGGTCAGTTCCTTGTTTGAGCCTCACCTTCACAAACATGTCAAATCTGATGGAATGAAATATAAATCTACAAGAATATGTTAAGAGTCACGTGACTCACATCTTGTGCACAAGGCTGTCTGCTACATGTCTCCCCAACAGTTAACTAGTCAAAGAAGTAGAGTCAATTAAACAGTAAACCGAGTCCCCAGTTGTAAGTGCAACTTATGACGAAGATATTTTTTTTGTTTGTGATTTATATAGCATTTGACACTGACTTATGCATGTAAACATGGTTATTGAAGACAATGTCAACAGAGGCACTGACTGACATGAACGAAAACTGACCATTTATATATCTAGTTCTAATACCTAGGGCAAAAGACATACATCGGAGTACAACGTATCACAGTCAATTAGAATAGTAAAAAATATCTCACCGGTACATGCACAGAAAAATATAATTAATTCTAATGATGTGGTCGTAGAGTTATTAGTTTACATAAGAAACAGACAAACACAACTGACACCAGTTAGACTAGGACACCAGGGTGTCAAAACAAATTTGAACTACTAGCATAAATAGATTCTTGTACATCAGTCATCAAAATTTAACTAGGAATTTCTGATTCGACTTAATCTAGTGTTTCTGAACTTTTACCAACAGAACCGCGACAAACATCTAGAGCTACGACTGATAACACTATATCAATTCAATCGTTGCATCCGTGGCTTTCAGAGATTAGGCCATCTTCCCATCAACCATTTCAATCTCATCTACACCATGACGTCACATCAGAACGTCACGAGGAAGAAGGATATGTGTGTAAATAGTTCCCCTGCCATCGTACTTTTAAATGTTCTTTGCAAGGGGTTTGTCTAGAAAGACATTGTAGTATAAGTAAAGAAGATGGCACAATCCACACCTAGGCCTACATATTCATTAAACACAAGAATCTATTGTCATATTCATTCTATATAGGTTACACCTGCCGAACTTAAACCAACAAATGGTTTGTTAAGTTAAAGATAATACAACACAGTTCGTAAGTCTACCTCACACCAAACACACCGGGTGGCTGCCTGGTCACGTGGTATGCGTTTCGTGGTGTCATCACGATGGTCCAGAGTTCAAACCCACCCTCCCCCTGCCGTCTTACAAGAGGAGTTGGACCGACACCATTCATTATGGAAGGCCTTAACTCTGACCTGCTACGTCACAACCTGTGGGCAGTTTCAACCATTAGCTCGGCGCCACGTCACATGTCTGTACAAAACTTTCCAAAGGTTGCGACGTTACAGGTCAGTGTCTCGGTTGGACTATGACGTAATCCTCTTCATTTGTAAAGGAACGTCTAAAACTTAGAATCAAACAACAATTTCTATATACATCCAACTACACGTACTTACATTCTGCTGCACTGACAACTGTCCTAATATTTACTTGACATCCTTCCGTCTGCATCAGTGAAAGGAAATGAAGACCTACAATCATACACTTTGAATCATTTCGATGAGTGATTCGCTTTTAAAAGTGTTTTCTGTCTCTGACTAAAACAAAAAGCACAATGTGACGCCCTTTATGTAATAGTGTCTAGACTAGAGACATGCGCTTAAACATTTTTCTCGAAGGCTCCAAAAGCGACTGTCAAGAACAACAGTTTGAGAACATGTGGCCTGGACGATCATATGATTTTAAATGGTATCGAATTATTCTATTAATATTTATGGACAAATTAAAGAAGGGCAATACATCTAAATGACATGAATTATACATGACGGTTCATGAGGAGGAGAGGGTATTATTGTAATGAAAATAAAAGTTTGAACTTTTTTTTTTAGACTAACCATTACTTGATAGAATACGAATCTATGTTGTGGCCAAACTACAGTAACCAAAGACGGACAAGACATTTCACTTTTCTCTACAGAGGCTCACACGCGATGAAAAGGATTTTAATGTCCAGTCATAAAAGCTGTCCATGACTATTACAGGGGAAGAAAAAAATCTAAATCACCAAACCACAGGCTTCCAACCCACAGCTAACATCAGCTCACACTGACCTACACTGACCATTCGATGGCCAGGGCATTTCTGTCTGTGACCTTACTGCTTTTAATTTCAATAAAAACGGACTTTTTCTTTCCTTAAAAAACGAAGATAGTCTGTACATCAAGAATTTGCCACATGAAAATCGAAGCGAGCAAAGGCAGAGACGCAATGGGGGCTCGACGATAATCTAAAAAAAAAAACAACGTAATACTGTATAAGTAATAGTGCTATGTCCTTGCGGATTTCAAAACAATCATAGCTCTATTTTCTAAAGGTATCCTCTTATATTCCTCCTAACTGTGTTACGTTAGGCACCTAAATTGGATTATAGGCTGACTGTTATACCTCTCTCTTTCTGCCTGTCTGTCCTTCTCTCTAGGCATATATATATATATATATATATATATATATGTTGGATATATCACTTTAAACAAATAATGATTAAAGTTCTTATAAGATAATGCATGTATAATTAATTTAGCTTCAGAATATGTTGGGTATCTGGCAAAGTAGACTAAATAAAAGCAAAAGGTATATGTACAATTTCTGCTTTGATACACTCCTATATTGAGCATGAACATTTCTTGAAGGGACCTACAATTTGGAACAATTGGATAACAAACATTAATTACACAGCTTTTTGTCTATTTACAGTTGTACAATATTACAAATGTTTAATCATATATTGGGGCGGAGGGGGGAGTTCACGATTAATTGTTGATAGTACAGCCATGGAGGATGTATTAAACTATCACTGTTGACAACTCTATAAACAAAGATTACTGCTGCAGGTGTAAACGACAGTATAGAAAATACGAAAAGCATGCATATATGTAACCCTGCCGGACCAAGTAAAACAAAAGACTATAGAGACCAACATGGAAAAATAGAGAACAACATCGGACAGTTGGGACAGATAAGTTAGTTATCTTAAGACTAGTTTGTGTTAATTGTTTGTTATTTTTTGTTTGTTTTGTAGCTGATGAAGGCCTCGTGGCCCAAACTTTGTTTTACCTGGTCCGGCAGGGTTACATATATGCATGTCTTTCGTATTCTCTAACAATGTAGTAAAAGTTAGTCCTACAATCAGAAGACCTCAAAACTTAGATTCAACATAAGTGAAAACAAAAGCGCACAAAAGTTATTGTATACCTTATAAATTGTTTAGCTAATCGACACATCCTCAATTTTCTGTACACGGGTCCACGGGATACACTTAAAAGTTGATAGTAATCTGCCATAGAAGACAACCGTAAATGTATCTTTCCATTCGAAACAATTTCCTTTTTATGTTTAGACGTATGTGTAGGCCCTATATGTTGATTTTATGTATTTAAAAATATATTCAGTTTTTTTTGTTTTTTTTTGTTTTTTTTGTAAAGGTATAAAATGTTATTGATAGATCATAGACCTCATTTTTAGCAAACGTTATGACATTTTTCAACATGTTGTTTCCTTGCTGACGTAGTCAGAAGATCTCAGCGGGTGGGTGCGGCTGCTGAAGCGGCAGTGGTGGCCGTTGTTGCAGCTGCCGTGTCTGTAGGACAGCTTCTTCCCACGGCACTTCTGCTTGCAGAACATCCGCTTGAAGGTGGCCCAGAACTTGTCCGAGAACCAGCAGTACAGGATAAAGTTGCAGACAGACTTGAGCGCCAGCAAGCTGTGACAAACGTGGCGAAGGTAGGTCATCATATTCGATTTGGCAAGCTCCGGGTGCTTCTCGATATCGAATTCCCTGAAGGCAATTACCGCCCTTTAAAGAAAAAGATAATACTGGATCAAATAATTATTCCAAAGAAAGTGTTAAATCAAGAAGCTTTACAAAAAACAATATACTGGTCCACAATTTCTACAATACAAAATTATAGGTTCTGTGCACTCATTCATTCCCTCATAATAATCATTGATTCTCCCATCATCTGTGGACAAAGTCAAACCCCGATGAAGGGGGGTTTTAAACTCAAAACTCTCTGGATGGGTTTTTTAACTTAAAGCCCTCTGAATAACAGCCAGTCATAGGGATGTCACCTTCATCTGGGTCCCCTCCCATGTAGGCATAGAAGGAAACGAAGCCGCAGACAGAAGCAAAGAGAGCCCTAGACCAACCAGTGACAGGAACCCAAATTCCCTACTCGGACCTGAGACAAAGTATTGCCACTGCCACCTATCAAGAGTGGCAGGACCGATGGGAGGCTGAGACTCACAACAAACTCAGGCAGATCGTGGCGGATGTCCGGTGGCGGCCCACATCTAAGGGTCTGACAAGGCGTGGTAACACGACCATGTCTAGACTTAGGATTGGCCACACCTACATCACACACTCTTTTGTGCTGAAGAGAGAGCAGCCCCCACTTTGCGAGTGTTGTGACTCTCGCCTCTCTGTGGAACATATCCTTATGGACTGCCCCAGATACCAGGATGTCAGGGAGAAGTTTTTTATAGCCACTGACTTACAAATACTGTTTGATACTGTCGACCCAGGGAACATACTGGGTTTTATCCGGGAGGTGGGTCTGTCTGCGAGGATCTGATATCTGAGTCTGTAGACACGTACTATTTACACTAAATTTTTATCAAATATTTAAATTTTTACATGTACTATTTTAACTGTAAATAGACCTTGATTTTAATAAGTTAATTGTATGAACTTTGACCTTTTTATATAGAGAGAGTGGTCCTTAAGGGACTGCGGGCACGACATGGCCTATACTGTGCCGATGTGCCTAAAACTAAAACTAAACTAAACAAATTAAAGCCCTCTGAAGGAGGGTTTTAAACACACCCACCCTCTTGGCTACGCTCATAGAATCTGGTAACTGATGTATGCTTTAAGGGGTTTTATTTTTTTTTAAAAATAATTCGGAGGGGTTTTACAATCAAAATTCCCCTTGGCTATGCTCTTGGAATTTGGGGATTTTCGTTTTCATAATATTTTTTTTATATAAGAAGGGGTTTAATCGCAACCCCCTTGGAAGGGGATTTTAAACTCAAAGCCCCTTTGGCTGTGCTGGGGCAAGTGATGTTTTAATATTTAAATCTGACGTAAAATATTCAAAACAAAGCTGCGAGAAGGGGTGGCAGAAATTTTCATTTCGGGAAGGAGGGTGAATACCAAGAACATCCCTCCGGCTACGCCCATGTGTGAGGGATTATACTTAGATCCGTCTGATTATCCATTGTGCTTTTACACCTGTATGAAAGCGTGTGTGTATTGAATTATAATGTCTAACACAATTTTAAAACGACTCGATCAAGATCTACAAGTAGGTCTCTATTTCAATACAAAAATTAAAATGTGTCCAGTAAATATAAGGGCCTACTTAAAGTGTGAGAGGTTGTTGTTTTTTTTCGGGGGAGAGGAAGGGTGTAGGGAGCGTGTATGCCTACAACACGGTTTGTGACGATATATTGTTCTCAATAAGGTGCCTCTCTAGAGCTAGATCTATGACTGACAAAATAAAAAATAAATATGTAAAGAGTTTACTAAGTTGAGAATAGAGATATTATTGTAATTCTGACTGTTCCATACAAGGGCCAAAAAAAGTGTATTACTGGGGGGAGGGGCATTAAATAAAAATTAGTGTGTGTGTGTGTGTTAGGGGCATTCTAAACAGAAAGATAAGACTACAATTGACGGGTCTAAGAAACGTTGGTGTATACTCCACAATAGATGTTTTGCGTGCCGTTTGATTGAAGGAAGAAGGAGACAAAATAACGTAGACTGCATTTGAGGGCTCGAAACTAACTGAAGGGCAGTGTTGTAACGTGTGCTCTTTATTGATGGATTTAAAAGTGTTAGGGTTAGAGTCTGGTTAGACGATATATTAACTATTTCAACAGAAGTGTTGCACAGGTACAGGTATAGTTATGAGATTTCAGAGCTCGAGTGTCACTGTTTCATTAGAATATACAATTGCCAATCTGTTGGGCTAAGAAGTGTACGTTCATACACTGTGATAGAGTGGGCGGGCCATTTGTTATACGATGAAAAAAAAGGGATAGAATTAGCTAGCTAGAAAATTGTGTTGTGGATGGGGGAGCGTTGTAATGCGGGCCGTTTTATTGAGGGGCTAAAGAGAGTTCCAGGCAAATATATATATATATATATATCAACTACTTCAACTAAAATGTTGCAATGATAATAATAATAGGCTTGTCTTCGAATCCGAAGATTAGTGAGGAATACAATGTTTCCCGTGGCTGTGCAGTCCCAGCTGTGACCTACATATTTTGCCACATCCAGGGCAAGCAAAACCATTGTCCGCAGGTGGTCGGTTTAGATTTTCTTTTCGTCGTCTGCGTTTGTCCTCGGCGGCAGATTTTCTTTTGGTCTCAAATGTGTATCCCGCGGCCTTCGTGAGTGACCTCCAGCTGTCTCGTTCCGACGCCGCATGCAGCCAGGTGCTCTCTTCTATGTCAGCCAAGGAAAGTTGACGCCTAAGCTGGTCTTTGAAGCGTTTCCGGCGGGCGCCTCTGTTACGTCTACCACCTTTTAGCTCACCAAAAAAAAAGACTGCCTTTGGCATACGTTCGTCTCCCATACGGGATACGTGCCCTGCCCAGCGTAGCTGTCGGATCATAAGAGGTCCCTCTATACTGTCCATACCGGCGTTCGCAAGGACATCGCTGTTTGTAGTACGGTCCTGTCATCGTATGTCCATGATGGAGCGCAAGCCTCTTTGGTGAAAGCTCTCAAGAAGTCTTAACTGTTTTTTATATAGTGTCCATGTCTCAGAGCCATATAGAAGGGTTGAGAGAACCACCGCCTGTTAGACATTTATTTTTGTAGGTAGGCGGAGCGATTTGTTCTTCCAAACTCTCGCCTGAAGGCGTCCAAAAGCGCTTCCGGCCCTGGCCAGACGGTTATCAACTTCCCTTGAAAGCGAGGCGTCATTTGACACTATGCTACCAAGATATGTGAAGTGGTCTACCACGTTAAGGGGCTGTCCGTTTACTGTGATCCTTGGGGCTGAGTATGTTTCATTGGGTGACTTCTGGAACATGACTTCTGCTTTCCCGAGGTTTATTGATAGACCGAAAGAGGCGGCAGCGTAGGCAAATTCGTTTACCGCGTTCTGGAGGTCATTTTCATTGTGAGCTAGCAGGGCGCAATCATCGGCATAGAGAAGCTCCGTTATGACCATCTCCTTTGCTTTTGGAGATTAAATACGTTGCCGTCAGAACGAAACCGGATGTAGATGCCTACATGCAATCGCTGCCTCATTTGACCCAGCATTACGCCAAAGAAGATAACGAATAGAGTAGGGGCAAGTACACAGCCCTGCTTCACACCATTTTCTATTGGGAAGTGATCAGAAAGAGCACCATTGTGTCTGATCTGGCCTCTTTGTCCAACGTGAAACTGCTTGAGAATGGATAGGAACATAGGTGGGCACCCATCCTAGCCAAAATCCTCCACAAACCATCGCGACTGACCGTGTCGAAAGCCTTGGTGAGGTCCACAAAGGCTGCGTACAGGTTTAGTTTCTGCTCTTTGCAATTTTCCTGTAACTGTCGCAGAACAAATATCATATCAGTTGTACCTCTACCGGCTCTGAAACCACATTGGCTTTCAGATAAGACCTCATCCACTAAAGACTGGTTTAGTCGGTCGAGCAACACTCGAGCAAAGATCTTTCCTGCTACCGACAGAAGTGTAATGCCTCGATAGTTGGAGCAGTTAGACTTGTCACCCTTTTTGTATAGGGATATGATTACGGAGTCTCTAAGTTCAGCTTGGATCACGCATGCTTACGGACAGCTCCAGCCACCAATTATTTTTTAGTTCCCTGATCTTTGACTGCAGAGTGTGACAAGAAGCTTTATAGAGAGTCCTGGCTGCGTTGTCATTAGGGTTCGCGAGTACAGAGCGATAACATTTATGCTTATTCGCTAGTAGTTCCTTAATTGCGTTATTGTTCTCATCAAACCAGTCTCTGTTGGGTTCGCTGCAGTATCCCACGACTTTGGCCGTCACGTCTTGCAGTGTCGCTTTTAGCTGGCTCCAGTTACTCACTGGATCATCGTCCTGGGGCTTTCGAAGATCAGCCTCAAGTAGTACACTGAAACGCTCTCGTACGCTAGCCAACCTTTCGACATTTAGCTTCTTTACCCTATGCAGGCTATCTTTTTTTACCATCTTGATGGTGATGTTTAGCTTCGTCCGGACAAGACCATGGTCCGTGTCGGCATTACTCTTGTGTGCACCACATCCCTGACATCACACTGCCTCACTATTATGTAATCCAATAGGTGCCAGTGCCTT
>JADKLZ010057656.1:9262-24918 GCA_021533235.1 Biomphalaria straminea | reverse complement strand
GGCTCATTGTACCCATAGCTTAAAGGAGCCCAATGGGGTTGTTGAAAGATAGTTGCTTATTACTTCTCAGGTGATTTAGAAGCATTGAAAAGCTTGGGAGAAAAGGGGGGAGTGGCATTATTATTGCCTACCTGGTTTTTAGTCTATATCCCTCCCAACTCATTTGGTTAAGTCATCTGATCTTCAAGTCAGTCTTTGTTCTTGTTAGATTTGGTTAAGTCATCTGATCTTCAAGTCAGTCTTTCTTCTTGTTAGATTTGGTTAAGTCTTCTGAATGAATAACACATATCTCTGACATTGTTCGAAGACATCTGGTATTGAGGCAGTCAGACATATTCAATACTAAACAATATATAGTAATGATGAAAACAATATTAAAATAGTGGGGACAGCTATAAATGGAGATAACATTATAATAATAAGGCTGTTATCAGGGGAGATAAAATAATTTCTACATGGTGTACTCGTCCACTAGTCATTGTGAATTCTGATGTTAATAATACTAAAATAGATACAAGAAAGGTGAAGGGATAACAGTAAAGGAATACTGAAATCATACCAATATATATATATACATACATTCATTCATTTAAAGTCTCCAAACTAAAATAAAGAAAAATACATATTATTTCACTACATCAACATTGTGTGGTCAGCATGCCTGATCATGGTACATTGTATCTATTTTTAATATAGATACAATCAATATAAAGACTTATTCATTGCAAAGGAGTTCAATATTTACACACAAAAAATATGTTACAGTGAAATGAGCATAAGGTAAAAAGGTTTCCACTATGTGACATATATCCTAAACATTGAAGTTGATTTATGAAAGTTTAAGTTCTCATATCTTCTTGATACTGAATCTGTTCAGAGTCGTATAGCTTTGAAATCTCAGGAGATCCAGAGCTACTTAATGTCCAACTTCGAGGAATATCCTATTCTTTGCTCGGAATGCATCGGCAGTAAAAGCACTGAAAAAGGAGAAATCTGTCGGAGTTGACAAAATTCCTGGTGAACTTTACAGGCTGGAATAGAAACCATGATAAAAACACTTTTTAAGATTAGCAACAAGATCTGGCTATCAGGAGAATGGCCCAAGCATTGGACCCAATCATACATCATCACTATTCCAAAGAAAGGTAGTTTACAACTCTGTCAAAACCACAGCACCATCAGCCTCATAAGCCATCCCAGCAAATTCCTGTTACAAATGTTACTTAACCAGCTAAAACCAATAGCAGACAAAATAATATCAGAAGAACAAATAGGTTTTAGACAGGTCACAGCACAATAGAATGAATCCTAAACCTCAGAATACTCTGTGTGAGAAATACCTCCAACACCAAGAGAATCTTGTTCTTTATTGATTTCAAGAAAGCTTTCAACAGAGTATGGCTTGGGGCACTCTGGGTGACAATGGAAAAGTACAACATAAATAAAAACATAATAAAAATAAATTAGAACTTCTACTAGGAAGCCACTAGTGTGGTGTACTTCAACAATAACTTTGGAGACTGGTTTAAACCACAGTTGGAGTAAGACAAGGCTGCCTAGTCTCACCAACACTTTTCAATGTCTTCCTTGATAGGATAATGGAAGATGCTTTTGATAGCTATGAAGGTTCCAGATAAACTTCTTATACTTCATACAATGAAATAACAAAAACTTTCGTACAAATGAACATGAGAATGAAAATATGTTTTATTAGAAATACACAATGGTATGACATACCACACATGTCTGACCATAAAATAGAAGATAGAAATTCAAGTGAAGGTGATTGAAATGTCCACCTTGCATAATGCACCCCGAGTGACTTATTCAATAATTTCTGACCATGGGGGTTCAGAGATGGTATCAGTAGGATTCATTATGTTATAACAATATATTTCAAAAGTACATCATATTATGTTTGTTTGACATTCAGGATGATGCAAGAGTAGACGCAAGTAGAACTAAGGACAAATCAAAGGTAACTTTTGGAATAAGAATATATACATACATTAGTAATAGGATTTTTAGCAATTTATTATTATCAACTTTCAATGTTCTAATGATTATTTTCTTAAACATTGTATTTGCTTCATATTCCTACAATGTTTGTATTGCAATAGTTTTGATGTTATGTATATTTGATTTTCAATTACATTTGAAATTTTATAAAATTAAAGTTATCTTTAGTGTTTTCAATCTCTAAAAAAGTTGTTTGATCATTTTTTATTTTAATCTTTGCATATCTCAAGATAGCCAAGAAATGAAACAACTGCTTACAATATTATACTGTTACGAATCTCTGATTCCTATCTCAGGCTTTCCGTAAACACTGCTAAACACATAACACAACACATCAAAGAATCTGACAACAAGAGCTCTAAAAATAATCTGGTACTTTAATAATGGAAAAGATAACAGCCAATACTAGACAATTGGCACATCAACAGCTACAAATGCTACACTGTACATCACAGAACTAAACTCTACTGTCTCTATCTCTTCTGGACACGTACATTCACTTCAGGACTCGACCAGGACCGACTTCATAACCAGACTAACAGACCTGGTCTCCTCCGTGTCCTGTCTTGAACTGCCTTGCTTTACACACTGTCTCTCGTACACGCTCGCTTGTGATCAGATGACCATAGCAGTGGTCACGTGCAAAGTTCATGCCTTGCCCTGCGATGTAGCACACTAACTGTTTAGCTGGCCTGTGTCAAAAATATCAGCTGATCACACTGTTAACCCTTTTGCGCTGCCAATAGGGTTATAGCAATACTATCGTTTTATTATATTCCTTTAGGCCACCAAAAGTAGTCATCTAAACAACTTAAAACCATTTGAAACTGAACCAAGAAAAGGTTTTAATAATTTTTTTTCCTTTCTTGTTTCCCCATGACTTCAGTCTATCATCATTATAGTAACAGTAGCTGCTGTTGTCATTGTGGCCTTAGTAGTTGTTGTGGCATATGTCATACACAGAAAGAAATATGAAAGAATTCTTCAGATATTCAAAAAGTCAGATGGTGTGGTAAGTCATTGGTTTAACAAGTGTTTGTAATGTCCTTTTTTCAAAGAATGTTTAGTCAATGATTCATTCATTATTACTATTTTATAATGTATCAATAAATTAGAGGGGTTTTTTTAGTAGAAAAACATTTGGTCAATAACAAAATCACTTCTTTGGTCCCCATTACCTAATATCTGGAAATATTTTCTCATTTAGCCATCTATAAAAAAATGTAATTAAATTGAAATTCATTCTAATTATTTGACATTGAAGCTGAGAGTTCACTTCATTGCAATAGACATTTATATCCTATGAATACTTACATTTGATCTTAGTAACAACATTAGTAAACTTAACTTAGAGACACTTTAGGACAAACCGTATCTTACAAATATAAAAACCTAACCTCAATAAATAACCCAAAAGGCACATGTCTAGTTATTTTGTCATGTTTCTTTTTATTTCCTCCATGATAATGACCATCAGACTGGCTCAAGACATTTTATATTCTTAATTGCATTAAACATTATCTCTGTCTTTAAAAACACGTAAGTAACTTGGCTTGTAATTTGGTCACAACATTTGTCTTTATGAAGGTCCTAACCATTGTACCGATTATTGACCATCTCATTGGACCATACTCGTTGATCTCAAAGATTGCTATAAAGTCCAATCCTTTTTTCAGTTCACGGCCCAAAGGTTTGGAACTCACTCCCCATTGATCTCAGACAGACAACATGCTACACCACTTTTAAGACAAACATTAAGACCTATCTGTTTAGAACTTTTCTATATTAGTTTGTCATGTCTCATGTTTGTGTTTGTAATGTTTTACAGCACCTTGAGCCTACATTTTTTGTTTATTAACAGAGCTTTATAAATAAAATTATTATTATCCTTGCTTTAAAATGCCAGCCACATACATGGCATGAGTGAGTTGTGTCTACTGCAGATAAGCCTGTTTCTTCTCTCAGCCTTATATTAGCTCATTGCCTCATATCTTGTGAGTCACTCATGGCTTCATGTCATGAGGAACAATCAAGAGTTAGTGTTTCCCAGTCAAGAATATCAATATCACACTCTTTGAAGAAGTTCTTAAGGGTGTACGTCTCTATAACACTTGTGTTGACATCCCTCCAGAGGTGGCTTTCCTGCACAGCTAACCATAACAAGTCATTTGGGAAAGAGATTTTCTGGCATAGGGATTACATGTCACTATGACTAAAATAATGAATAGAAGATATATTTAAATCTTAAAAACCTAGATCTAGTTAATAGTTTTGTTGTCTTGGTTAAAATGTTAAAAATGTTGATCTAGTTAATAATTAGGTTTACTTGATTGAAATGTTTAAAACCTAGATCTAGTTAATAGTTATGTTGGCTTGATTGAAATGTAACTCATTATTCAAATTTTCATGGATAGAAGAATTTGTTTTTTTTACAATAATAGTTACATCCCATAGATGTTTTATTTCAATTTCATTTCTAAAAAAATAATTTCATTAAAAGATCAAGAAAAATGAATGCCTATTTAAAATAAAAGCACATTTTTAAATTTCACTGCTGTAAATGTTTTTATTTCTATTCCATATTGATTTCTTTTCATGGAGGTAAAATAACAAATATCTCATCCTGGTAGATTTCAAAATACTTGCTAATTTTATTAACATTTATGTCAATCAATAAATCTTGTTTCTTTTCAGGGCTCAGAAAGTAACTTATCTTTTGCTCGACTGTCTGCCCAAGAGGAAGACAGTGATTCTTTCAAAGATGCAGATGCTTCAAAGTATGATAACCCTGTTTACACTGATGCTGATGTGATGTGATTTAATGCTTTTATTTTTTTCATTTCACCATTTTATCTTTCTTTCATGTTATGGTTTTATACTGAGTATTTCAATTCAAATATTAATGAAATGAGTTACACAATATCATCTCATAGAGTCAAACATTCAGTTGAAGATAAAGTTTAAGAAAATGCGGTCACAGTCTCAGACATACTTTTTTTATATTGATTTCTGGAATTATTTTTCTGATTTCATCTGTTTTTTGTTGTTTTCTAATTTTATGCTAGGTAGCTTTAAAGGGAAAAAAATACATATACTTTATTATTAATAAAAAAATATCACCTTCACTCATCACTCTTCATGCTTCATTCTTGTATGGTTTCTAAATCTGAATGCCCGTGCTGATAAATTTAAATCTCTTCAAGAGATTATCAAGAGAATCTCTTAGAGTCTGGTATATGGTTAAAAAAAATTGATTGGTCATTCTGCTAGTTTTGAAATAAGATACAGTATTTGTTACTGCCAAGCAATTATAGTTTAGACTAGGAGACTGTATTTTTTTTTCTGATAAAGTTTTATCTTAAGATGACCCTAAATTAAAATATTGAAGAAACAGATGGATAAGTTAGACCTATCTCATCATGCATAGTAATGATTTAAATCTGAGGGGTGGTGATATGGAAAGCTTGAAATGTGACAATCAACATTGCAAGTTACACGATAGAGTTTTGGCATATCAGCACAATATAGGCCATATCTTGCCTTAATTTACTAGAAACCAAAATTTAAAAAAAAGTATCATTGAGTAGAGTTCTCTGTTTCATGAACCTATATATCATTGAGTAGACTTCTCTGTATCTGTCTAGTTTGTGATCTCAAGTGGTATCATAGAACCTTGACCTTAGGCATTGCTTCAAATGTAAACCCTCATCCATCTAGATGCTTTAAAATGATGTGTACACTCTTTCTGTATGAATCATATTATATGCTTAATCATTTACATTTCTTGTTTTAATTTCATGAATGTATAGAACCCTCTAGTACGTGGGTCTATATGTTTCATATATGTTTTCAAATGTATGTATACGCTGCTAGGGAAGTGAATGTCAGGATTAAAAGGCTCGGAGAATCTTGTATTTTGCTGTGCTCAGTTGTATTAAGTATTTAACTACTTCTAAATGTTTATCTTTAAATTACATCATGCAAATATTTTTGACTGCCTCAGCTATATGTTTCAGAATAATGTGTTTCAAAATAATGATCATGTAATTAAACTGTTTTGTTCAAACTTTTTTTTTTATGTTTGACATTTTCTGTCATTTTGTTTTTTGTTGTTTTGTGAATCATCCATATTTTTTTGTCTTTTATGTGTCCATTGGTACAATGAGATTTTTTGGTCATTTGGTTGTAAGAAAATACAATTTAAAACAAAATGAAACTAAAAACATTTAATAGGTTTTCACTGAAATTAATGTTCACACGCACACAAAATGAGAACAATACAGTTTGGAGGGTAGATTTATCAAACAATTGAAGATCTAGAAAAGTCAAAAAAGTTTTTATGTATCTCAATGAAGTAACAAATCACTAATGGTAACTTACAGTGCATTGAGAATGTTAGATAGTATATATACAATATGTACATTTAAATACACTTGAGTATCTGGACCAAGTCTCATCAGTCTAGACAAGTTTACAATAAGTATAAACAGCAATAGGGAATGACACTAGTGAGCCATGGCTTTAATAAATCTTGAACACACAGTACAAATAAACAACATGTAAATTTATGTTATCATGTGAGCAAACATTAGTTGTGTATATAGACGAAAATGAAAGTTAAAACATGAAAAACAACAAAAAATTTGAATATGAAAAGCGATTCACTGAGTACTTGAGCTATGTTTTTGTAGATTCACTAAATAATACAAAAATGCTATAAAAATAAACAAACCTCATATATAAATACATATATATGTGTGTGTGTTATTTAAAATTACAGTGATTCAAACATTCTGTTCTTTTGTTCCAATTGTCTGTCAATGGTTTAGTTTTATCATTCTACCACATCGTTTTTCTTAATTTTTCTTTTAATTCTTTACTTACATTTCATTTCTTGACAAAATTACCAAATACTTATGCAATCCAAGCGAAGGTTTTTATATGGTTTGGAATGTTGACATAGATTCCATTGACACTTTTTTTTTGTTGCTATTTCTTACAACTTCTTGAGATTTTATGCACATCAGCACAAATTAGGTCATGTCCTGCCCTCCCAGGATGGTTATTAAATACTCTAGAAAATAAGCTCCCTTTGGAGACATCCGAAAAGAACATTGAAACTAAATATTTGATAATTAAAAAAAAAATGTTTACTAATTTTATGCAAGGTACAGCTTTGAGATTTCCCCCAACCCTCAGAGCAAGAATGTTTACTTTTACCATTCCAAGTCAATCTTTAAAAAAAAAATGGTTTGTCAATTTATGTTTTGTAGAAACTTTAAAAAGTAGGTCAGTTCATTCCTTGTTTGAGCCTCACCTTCACAAACATGTCAAATCTGATGGAATGAAATATAAATCTACAAGAATATGTTAAGAGTCACGTGACTCACATCTTGTGCACAAGGCTGTCTGCTACATGTCTCCCCAACAGTTAACTAGTCAAAGAAGTAGAGTCAATTAAACAGTAAACCGAGTCCCCAGTTGTAAGTGCAACTTATGACGAAGATATTTTTTTTGTTTGTGATTTATATAGCATTTAACACTGACTTATGAACGTAAACATGGTTATTGAAGACAATGTCAACAGAGGCACTGACTGACATGAACGAAAACTGACCATTTATATATCTAGTTCTAATACCTAGGGCAAATGACATACATCGGAGTACAACGTATCACAGTCAATTAGAATGGTAAAAAATATCTCACCGGTACATGCACAGAAAAATATAATTAATTCTAATGATGTGGTCGTAGAGTTATTAGTTTACATAAGAAACAGACAAACACAACTGACACCAGTTAGACTAGGACACCAGGGTGTCAAAACAAATTTGAACTACTCGCATAAATAGATTCTTGTACATCAGTCATCAAAATTTAACTAGGAATTTCTGATTCGACTTAATCTAGTGTTTCTGAACTTTTACCAACAGAACCGCGACAAACATCTAGAGCTACGACTGATAACACTATATCAATTCAATCGTTGCATCCGTGGCTTTCAGAGATAGGCCATCTTCCCATCAACCATTTCAATCTCATCTACACCATGACGTCACATCAGAACGTCACGAGGAAGAAGGAAATGCGTGTAATTAGTTCCCCTGCCATCATACTTTTAAATGTTCTTTGGAAGGGCTTTGTCTAGAAAGACATTGTAGTATAAATAAAGAAGATGGCACAATCCACACCTAGGCCTACATATTCATTAAACACAAGAATCTATTGTCATATTCATTCTATATAGGTTACACCTGCCGAACTTAAACCAACAAATAGCTTGTAAAGTTAAAGATAATACAAACCCAGTTCGTCTGTCTACCTCACACCAAACACACCGGGTGGCTGCCTGGTCACGTGGTATGCGTTTCGTGGTGTCATCACGATGGTCCAGAGTTCAAACCCTTCCTCCCCCTGCCGTTGGACCGACACCATTCATTACAGAAGGCCTGAACCTGCTACGTCACAACCTGTGGGCAGTTTCAACCAATAGCTCGGCGCCATGTCACAACCTGTTGGCAGTTTCAACCATTAGCTCGGCGCCACGTCACAACCTGTGGGCAGTTTCAACCATTAGCTCGGCGCCACGTCACAGGTCTGTACAAAACTTTCCAAAGGTTGCGACGTTACAGGTCAGTGTCTCGGTTGGACTATGACGTAATCCTCTTCATTTGTAAAGGAACGTCTAAAACTTAGAATCAAACAATTTCTATATACATCCAACTACACGTACTTACATTCTGCTGCACTGAACAACTGTCCTAATATTTACTTGACATCCTTCCGTCTGCAGCAGTGAAAGGAAATGAAGACCTACAATCATACACTTTGAATCATTTCGATGAGTGATTCGCTTTTAAAAGTGTTTTCTGTCTCTGACTAAAACAAAAAGCACAATGTGACGCCCTTTATGTAATAGTGTCTAGACTAGAGACATGCGCTTAAACATTTTTCTCGAAGGCTCCAAAAGCGACTGTCAAGAACAACAGTTTGAGAACCTGTGGCCTGGACGATCATATGATTTTAAATGGTATCGAATTATTCTATTAATATTTATGGACAAATTAAAGAAGGGCAATACATCTAAATGACATGAATTATACATGACGGTTCATGAGGAGGAGGGGGTATTATTGTAATGAAAATAAAAGTTTGAACTTTTTTTTAGACTAACCATTACTTGATAGAATACGAATCTATGTTGTGGCCAAACTACAGTAACCAAAGACGGACAAGACATTTCACTTTTCTCTACAGAGGCTCACACGCGATGAAAAGGATTTTAATGTCCAGTCATAAAAGCTGTCCATGACTATTACAGGGGAAGAAAAAAAATCTAAATCACCAAACCACAGGCTTCCAACCCACAGCTAACATCAGCTCACACTGACCTACACTGACCATTCGATGGCCAGGGCATTTCTGTCTGGGACCTTACTGCTTTTAATTTCAATAAAAACGGACTTTTTCTTTCCTTAAAAAACGAAGATAGTCTGTACATCAAGAATTTGCCACATGAAAATCGGAGCGAGCAAAGGCAGAGACGCAATGGGGGCTCGACGATAATCTAAAAAAAAAAACAACGTAATACTGTATAAGTAATAGTGCTATGTCCTTGCGGATTTCAAAACAATCATAGCTCTATTTTCTAAAGGTATCCTCTTATATTCCTCCTAACTGTGTTACGTTAGGCACCTAAATTGGATTATAGGCTGACTGTTATACCTCTCTCTTTCTGCCTGTCTGTCCTTCTCTCTAGGCATATATATATATATATATATATATATATATGTTGGATATATCACTTTAAACAAATAATGATTAAAGTTCTTATAAGATAATGCATGTATAATTAATTTAGCTTCAGAATATGTTGGGTATCTGGCAAAGTAGACTAAATAAAAGCAAAAGGTATATGTACAATTTCTGCTTTGATACACTCCTATATTGAGCATGAACATTTCTTGAAGGGACCTACAACTTGGAACAATTGGATAACAAACATTAATTACACAGCTTTTTGTCTATTTACAGTTGTACAATATTACAATGTTTAATCATATATTGGGGCGGGGGGGAGTTCACGATTCATTGTTGATAGTACAGCCATGGAGGATGTATTAAACTATCACTGTTGACAACTCTATAAACAAAGATTACTGCTGCAGATGTAAACGACAGTATAGAAAATACGAAAAGCATGCATATATGTAACCCTGCCGGACCAAGTAAAACAAAAGACTATAGAGAACAACATAGAAAAATAGAGAACAACATCGGACAGTTTTGACAGATAAGTTAGTTATCTTAAGACTATTTTGTGTTAATTGTTTATTATTTTTTGTTTGTTTTGTAGCTGATGAAGGCCTCGTGGCCCAAACTTTGTTTTACCTGGTCCGGCAGGGTTACATATATGCATGTGTTTCGTATTCTCTAACAATGTATTAAAAGTTAGTCCTACAATCAGAAGACCTCGGAACTTAGATTCAACATAAGTGAAAACAAAAGTGCACAAAAGTTATTGTATACCTTGTAAATTGTTTAGCTAATCGACACATCCTCAATTTTCTGTACAATGGTCCACGGGATACACTTAAAAGTTGATAGTAATCTGCCATAGAAGACAACCGTAAATGTATCTTTCCATTCGAAACAATTTCCTTTTTATGTTCAGACGTATGTGTAGGCCCTATATGTTGATTTTTTGTATTTAAAAATATATGCAGGTTTTTTTTTTTTTTTTTTTTTTTTTAAAGGTATAAAATGTTATTGATAGATCATAGACCTCATTTTTAGCAAACGTTATGACATTTTTCAACATGTTGTTTCCTTGCTGACGTAGTCAGAAGATCTCAGCGGGTGGGTGCGGCTGCTGAAGCGGCAGTGGTGGCCGTTGTTGCAGCTGCCGTGTCTGTAGGACAGCTTCTTCCCACGGCACTTCTGCTTGCAGAACATCCGCTTGAAGGTGGCCCAGAACTTGTCCGAGAACCAGCAGTACAGGATAAAGTTGCAGACAGACTTGAGCGCCAGCAAGCTGTGACAAACGTGGCGAAGGTAGGTCATCATATTCGATTTGGCAAGCTCCGGGTGCTTCTCGATATCGAATTCCCTGAAGGCAATTACCGCCCTTTAAAAAAAAAGATAATACTGGATCAAATAATTATTCCAAAGAAAGTGTTAAATCAAGAAGCTTTACAAAAAACAATATACTGGTCCACAATTTCTACAATACAAAATTATAGGTTCTGTGCACTCATTCATTCCCTCATAATAATCATTGATTCTCCCATCATCTGTGGACAAAGTCAAACCCCGATGAAGGGGGGTTTTAAACTCAAAACTCTCTGGATGGGTTTTTTAACTTAAAGCCCTCTGAATAACAGCCAGTCATAGGGATGTCACCTTCATCTGGGTCCCCTCCCATGTAGGCATAGAAGGAAACGAAGCCGCAGACAGAGAAGCAAAGAGAGCCCTAAACCAAACAGTGACAGGAACCCAAATTCCCTACTCGGACCTGAGACAAAGTATTGCCACTGCCACCTATCAAGAGTGGCAGGACCGATGGGAGGCTGAGACTCACAACAAACTCAGGCAGATCGTGGCGGATGTCCGGTGGCGGCCCACATCTAAGGGTCTGACAAGGCGTGGTAACACGACCATGTCTAGACTTAGGATTGGCCACACCTACATCACACACTCTTTTGTGCTGAAGAGAGAGCAGCCCCCACTTTGCGAGTGTTGTGACTCTCGCCTCTCTGTGGAACATATCCTTATTGACTGCCCCAGATACCAGGATGTCAGGGAGAAGTTTTTTATAGCCACTGACTTACAAATACTGTTTGATACTGTCGACCCTGGGAACATACTGGGCTTTATCCGGGAGGTGGGTCTGTCTGCGAGGATCTGATTTCTGAGTCTGTAGACACGTACTATTTACACTAAATTTTTATCAAATATTTTAATTTTTACATGTACTATTTTTACTGTAAATAGACCTTGATTTTAATAAGTTAATTGTATGAACTTTGACCTTTTTATATAGAGAGAGTGGTCCTTAAGGGACTGCTGTGCCGATGTGCCTAAAACTAAAACTAAACTAAACAAATTAAAGCCCTCTGAAGGAGGGTTTTAAACACACCCACCCTCTTGGCTACGCTCATAGAATCTGGTAACTGATGTATGCTTTAAGGGGTTTTATTTTTTTTTTTAAATAATTCGGAGGGGTTTTACAATCAAAATTCCCCTTGGCTATGCTCTTGGAATTTGGGGATTTTCGTTTTCATAATATTTTTTTTTATATAAGAAGGGGTTTAATCGCAACCCCCCCTGGAAGGGGATTTTTAACTCAAAGCCCCTTTGGCTGTGCTGGGGCAAGTGATGTTTTAATATTAAAATCTGACGTAAAATATTCAAAACAAAGCTGCGAGAAGGGGTGGCAGAAATTTTCATTTCGGGAAGGAGGGTGAATACCAAGAACATCCCCCCGGCTACGCCCATGTGTGAGGGATTATACTTAGATCCGTCTGATTATCCATTGTGCTTTTACACCTGTATGAAAGCGTGTGTGTATTGAATTATAATGTCTAACACAATTTTAAAACGACTCGATCAAGATCTACAAGTAGGTCTCTATTTTAATACAAAAATTAAAATGTGTCCAGTAAATATAAGGGCCTACTTAAAGTGTGAGAGGTTGTTGTTTTCGGGGGAGGGGAAGGGTGTAGGGAGCGTGTAGGCCTACAACACGGTTTGTGACGATATATTGTTCTCAATAAGGTGCCTCTCTAGAGCTAGATCTATGACTGACAAAATAAAAAATAAATATGTAAAGAGTTTACTAAGTTGAGAATAGAGATATTATTGTAATTCTATTATTGTAATTCTGACTGTTCCATACAAGGGCCAAAAAAAGTGTATAGCTGGGGGAAGGGGCATTACATAAAAATTAGTGTGTGTGTGTGTGTTTGGGGGCATTCTAAAGCAGAAAGATAAGACTACAATTGACGGGTCTAAGAAACGTTGGTGTATACTCCACAATAGATGTTTTGCGTGCCGTTTGATTGAAGGAAGAAGGAGACAAAATAACGTAGACTGCATTTGAGGGCTCGAGACTAGTGCTAACTGAAGGGTAGTGTTGTAACGTGTGCTCTTTATTGATGGATTTAAAAGTGTTAGGGTTAGACGATATATTAACTATTTCAACAGAAGTGTTGTACAGGTACAGGTATAGTTATGAGATTTCAGAGCTCGAGTGTCACTGTTTCATTAGAATATACAATTGACAATCTGTTGGGCTAAGAAGTGTACGTTCATACACTGTGATAGAGTGGGCGGGCCATTTGTTATACGATGAAAAAAAAGGGATAGAATTAGCTAGCTAGAAAATTGTGTTGTGGATGGGGGAGCGTTGTAATGCGGGCCGTTTTATTGAGGGGCTAAAGAGAGTTCCAGGCAAATATATATATATATATATATCAACTACTTCAACTAAAATGTTGCAATGATAATAATAATAGGCTTGTCTTCGAATCCGAAGATTAGTGAGGAATACAATGTTTCCCGTGGCTGTGCAGTCCCAGCTGTGACCTACATATTTTGCCACATCCAGGGCAAGCAAAACCATTGTCCGCAGGTGGTCGGTTTAGATTTTCTTTTCGTCGTCTGCGTTTGTCCTCGGCGGCAGATTTTCTTTTGGTCTCAAATGTGTATCCCGCGGCCTTCGTGAGTGACCTCCAGCTGTCTCGTTCCGACGCCGCATGCAGCCAGGTGCTCTCTTCTTTGTCAGCCAAGGAAAGTTGACGCCTAAGCTGGTCTTTGAAGCGTTTCCGGCGGGCGCCTCTGTTACGTCTACCACCTTTTAGCTCACCAAAAAAAAAGACTGCCTTTGGCATACGTTCGTCTCCCATACGGGATACGTGCCCTACCCAGCGTAGCTGTCGGACCATAAGAAGTCCCTCTATACTGTCCATACCGGCGTTCGCAAGGACATCGCTGTTTGTAGTACGGTCCTGCCATCGTATGTCCTTGATGGAGCGCAAGCATCTTTGGTGAAAGCTCTCAAGAAGTCTTAACTGTTTTTTATATAGTGTCCATGTCTCAGAGCCATATAGAAGGGTTGAGAGAACCACCGCCTGGTAGACATTTATTTTTGTAGGTAGGCGGAACGATTTCTTCTCAACTTTCAACTCTCGCCTGAAGGCGTCCAAAAGCGCTTCTGGCCCTGGCCAGACGGTTATCAACTTCCCTTGAAAGGGAGGCGTCATTTGACACTATGCTACCAAGATATGTGAAGTGGTCTACCACGTTAAGGGGCTGTCCGTTTACTGTGATCCTTGGGGCTGAGTATGTTTCATTGGGTGACTTCTGGAACATGACTTCTGCTTTCCCGAGGTTTATTGATAGACCGAAAGAGGCGGCAGCGTAGGCCAATTCGTTTACCGCGTTCTGGAGGTCATTTTCATTGTGAGCTAGCAGGGCGCAATCATCGGCATAGAGAAGCTCCGTTATGACCATCTCCTTTGCTTTTGGAGATTAAACACGTTGCCGTCAGAACGAAACCGGATGTAGATGCCTACATGCAATCGCTGCCTCATTTGACCCAGCATTACGCCAAAGAAGATAACGAATAGAGTAGGGGCAAGTACACAGCCCTGCTTCACACCATTTTCTATTGGGAAGTGATCAGAAAGAGCACCATTGTGTCTGATCTGGCCTCTTTGTCCAACGTGAAACTGCTTGAGAATGGATAGGAACATAGGTGGGCACCCATCCTAGCCAAAATCCTCCACAAACCATCGCGACTGACCGTGTCGAAAGCCTTGGTGAGGTCCACAAAGGCTGCGTACAGGTTTAGTTTCTGCTCTTTGCAATTTTCCTGTAACTGTCGCAGAACAAATATCATATCAGTTGTACCTCTACCGGCTCTGAAACCACATTGGCTTTCAGATAAGACCTCATCCACTAAAGACTGGTTTAGTCGGTCGAGCAACACTCGAGCAAAGATCTTTCCTGCTACCGACAGAAGTGTAATGCCTCGATAGTTGGAGCAGTTAGACTTGTCACCCTTTTTGTATAGGGATATGATTACGGAGTCTCTAAGTTCAGCTTGGATCACGCATGCTTACGGACAGCTCCAGCCACCAATTATTTTTTAGTTCCCTGATCTTTGACTGCAGAGTGTGACAAGAAGCTTTATAGAGAGTCCTGGCTGCGTTGTCATTAGGGTTCGCGAGTACAGAGCGATAACATTTATGCTTATTCGCTAGTAGTTCCTTAATTGCGTTATTGTTCTCATCAAACCAGTCTCTGTTGGGTTCGCTGCAGTATCCCACGACTTTGGCCGTCACGTCTTGCAGTGTCGCTTTTAGCTGGCTCCAGTTACTCACTGGATCATCGTCCTGGGGCTTTCGAAGATCAGCCTCAAGTAGTACACTGAAACGCTCTCGTACGCTAGCCAACCTTTCGACATTTAGCTTCTTTACCCTATGCAGGCTATCTTTTTTTACCATCTTGATGGTGATGTTTAGCTTCGTCCGGACAAGACCATGGTCCGTGTCGGCATTACTCTTGTGTGCACCACATCCCTGACATCACACTGCCTCACTATTATGTAATCCAATAGGTGCCAGTGCCTT
>JADKLZ010057653.1:7622-19914 GCA_021533235.1 Biomphalaria straminea | reverse complement strand
ACCCATAGAGCTTGACAACTGACATTAAAAAACCACACATCACTGGTGTAATTGACCCCCGAAACGGGGAACAAATCTTCCTCCTCACTGAAAACCGATACCCCATCTTTGGCCAAGGCAGCTGTTGGCCCAACAGCGACGCCGGAAGTTTTAATGTCCGGGCTTATAGGTTCTGAGATCTCTGTAGCGTTAAACCATGTCGTGTTCATGACTTGGGTGTTAAGTCTGAAGTAGAGAGAACGGAATGTTTTTGGCTCCTTGTTGTCTTTCGTTTCTTATTAAATTTCTATCAAGAGAAATGAGGACTCTCAATCGAAGGGGGAGTCCTAAGTGTTCAAAAACATTGGCCTGGGTTTATAACGTAACGCTATATGTTGTGAGTTGCATTTTGAAGTCTTGTTCAAACACTGAACACAGAAACCTATATTGACAGAAAACAAATATTTAAAATCAAAATTATAAACTCATTATAATCATATGTTTCTATTTCTCTCACCTCTCTCTTCTTGCCATACATACTACATTATTAAATGCGAGAGGACAAAAAAGCCAAAATAAAATGTTCTAGAGAATTTTGTAATCTTTACAAAGGAGGGGCTAACTAACAAATTGGTAAATTATATATATATACAGACTTTTTACCAGACAGAGTACTTTGATAAAATTTTTGTAAATTTGTAAAAATCAAACACATATTATGACCAAGAAATATTTTTACTTGAGCAAATTTGTGATATTTTTCTTCAGTAGGCCCTATTGGTCACTTGGTCACAATAATTCATTAATCCAAATGACATACGCTTTCTAAAATAACAATGGCTGTTACATTTGAATTTCTAATCAATATATCTTGTTAGAATTTCATTAGTGAATTAGCAAGTGTGACATTTCAAGACCGTCGTAATAACCCAAATGTTTCCAACATGTCAAGAGACAGTAGCTGTGTATATGTGTGTGGAGTTAATTCTCTTTTGTTATTTGTGGTAGTGGTTCTGTCTGGGCCCTCACTTCTGGTCCAGAGGTCATCTGTTATCTCTTAACGTTGGAGTCCAATGGGGCCCCTGAGTCTTTGATCAAATAGCTATTACATGCGTATCGTTGCACTGGCATCATCATTAAATGTCTGCTCAAAGCTGGACCTCGAGATTTTAAAAGTGGAATCTGAGGTGTCGTGTTAGTCTGAGAAGGTCGATTGATTCGTGTTAGAATAGATGGACCATTGACTTATGTTAAAACATTTGTCACTTAACTACACATTAATTGTCCCTTAACTGCATTACAATAGTGGGACCATGCCATTATACATGCTACAAAGATTAATCTTAGAATAGATAACACAATGATTTATCTAGAAATTATTGTGGTGGTGATTTATCTAGGATATGATGACACAATGATTTATCTTAATTATTCATCTTAGAATACGTGGAAGATACAAAGATTTACGTTAGAATACACGGGCCATTTAAATAAATGACCCGTTCATTAATGTTAGTCAATTAGGACTCGTGTTCGTGTTTGAAAAAAAAAAAAAAACATTTAGACACACATATTTGTTGTTTAGAGCGATATCATGCTGTTAGCTCTTTCGATCCTGTCACTTGTCTGGATTAGTTGTCAAAAGGTGGGGAGGGGAATAAAGTATACATCTTGTGAATATTACCGTGATCGCTTTTTCAATGCATTTATAAAAAAATATAAAGTAAAAAGTTGAACAACCGGGATTTGAACTCGAGCGCTCTTGTCTTCTCAAGGGTCTATTTCAATTTATACCGCCACATATGCCAAGTACGATTTCTTTCCCTTGTTCGATACCGAACAAAAAATAATTACCAATAATAATAATAATTATTTTTTTAAATTGATTCTTGTTTTGTCTGATACAAGAATTATGCAGACTTTGAACTTGATGCGAGATTGGGGTTGGGTGTAGGTGAAATAGCGTGTACGACAATTGTACTAGCTAGACAAAGGGAGGTGATAAAAGCTTTGCAGAAATATCTTCCAAATTGACTCATTCTTTTGGTTGACACACATGTATTGTCCTATTTACTGTTTTAGGTTTCAAATGGGATTAGTTTTATCGGGGACTCAATTGAGCGACGCAACTTACAATAACACTTCTTTTAGACGGAAGTGATTATGGGATGGAAACGACAGTTGACGACTCACCTAGCTTGTAGGCAAGACGAGTTTTTTGTTTAGTAACTGTCGACATTTGAACTGTTCCCCTTAATTGTGTATTAAATTATATTTTCAAGTTGAAAAGTCTTATCAAGTTTTTTCATAGACTTAAATATATGTTGTACGTATTTACGAACAACAAGGCCTGAGTGTTAGCTACTACTAAGTTCTACATTTAAAATCTACATCTAATAACAACACCACAACAACATGAGAACACATAGAAACTGAACTTCATTTTAGAGAGTTAAAAACAAAAGTGAAGCTGATTGGTGAAACTGTTTAAGTTTAAAAGAAACGTATCCACCCGTATGCTTATTGTGTCACAACAGGTTACGTTTGCAAGAAAGATTACACACAAACTGATTATATTTTCCATGTAAAAATAGAAAACATTTTTTTCATTTCCCCCCCCCCCCCCCACACACACACTATGAGCTCAGAAACGTAGTTTGAACTCAGACGAACAAAACAGTATTAACAAGAACAGAAAACAAAGTGAAAGAAAAAGGCGAAATGTTTCCGATGAACACAAAATTTAAGGCGAGAACCGGAAGTAAAACAAAACTTTTGTTTCTTGCTTTCACTTTATTTTTAGCATGGCGCGTGAGTTACAGCCACGTGCTGGAGAAAGAAGAACATTATGTCCATTCAGATTTCAGTACTTGATTCTGCAATCAACCTGATTATGTCAAACATCTAGCAACCTTCCTTCTACGTTTTTTTATTATATTTTTTTGCATCATTGCTTTAAATCCCTTAATAAAAATTAGGATTATATTATTGTATTCATCCAACAAAACAGAAATGTAGTTTAATTATACAATGCGTTTTTTATGGTTCTTACATAATTGAAGTCGAAGTAATTCTTCCTCTTGTAAATACCCCATACAAATATATTGCACTAATACGTGGACAAAGAAAGTTTGTGTTGAAGTCGCAGCTATACTCGACATGGACCAATTTGTTGTTAACTTATACTCGACATTCCATTCTGTTGTTAACGTATACTCAACATTGATTCCTTCCAATTTTTGTTACTAACTTATACTCAGGGCCGGTCCCAGCAATCGTGGGGCCCTATGTGAAACGGGTTTTTATAAGAAAATAAATTCTTCTTTGCATTTTATTCAATCTTAACTAAGTACAAAATGACGATCAAATTAACTTTCCTTTACGAGTCTTGCGTGAAGCGAAGTCATACAATATATCATCAAAATTCTGTTTCCTACATAGATCACGCTCAATAACAAGAATTTTTAACTTGTTCAATCTCTCTTCGTGAATTGTTGACCTCAAGTAATTCTTGATTAGTTTAAGGCGCGAGAATATTCTTTCACCAGATGCCACAGTTACGGGTATTGTGAGTGCAACAGAGTAGTTTACGAAAGCAGTGTACTTTTCATTAGTGGACAGATAAGCTAAAATTTCTACCGGGATTTTGGTGGTATTTGGTAGAATATCTAATACTAGTCTATCGGCGGCATAGCATACGCTGCTATTTTCCAGGGCAGGCCTTAGGCACTGCAACATATGCGACCGCAGTGGGTCCCGCACTTTCATTGGACCCGTGCTAATTTTTTAGGTGTATAAATTATTAAATCAAGTTACATGAAGTTAATTCCTTTTTCCAGTCTATATTTATTTATGCTATTTTGTGAATGAAAATAGTGCGGATTTGGATACACCATTTCCATTCACACCATGCTGCGCCATGGGATCTTCCCATTTACTTGTTATAAGTGAATTCATGAATAAAAAATACTACAACATATGCGACCACAGTGGGTCCCGAACTTTCTTTGGACCCGTGCTAATTTTTAGGTGTATAAATTATTAAATTGAACCATTTTATAAAACATAACAGATTTCCCGCGGCCTCTTGATTTACCAGGAGCCCCCTGGAAATATCCTGAAATGTTATTAAATGCTATGCCGCCGGTCGAAAAAGTCCTGGAAATTTCCGGACATTATTAAAATCGTTTTAAAGTAAAAAAAAATATGCTATGCTATTTTGTGAATGAAAATAGTGCGGATTTTGGATATATTATTTCCCATTCACACCATGCTGCGCCATGGGATCTTTCCATTTGCTTGTTATAAGTAAAGCGAATGCGTGAATTCATGAATGAAAAATACTATGAATGGAGCTAAACAAAAATGGCTAATTGACCTTAATTTACGCGATATTAAGAATATAGCTGCACTCATGTAACAATGCTTTAGAAAAACAAATTTGAATGTTAATTTGATTAAATGGACTATAATTAGTATGTTCATGTGCTAAAGCATAAAATTATACTTGCGAAGAGAAGTTCTATAATCTTCTTAGAGTTGAATTCGATTTTAGATTTAGATCCAGATCTAGGAATAGAGAGATGAGTTACCTTTCGTAATCATGTCTAATGAACGAATGTGCGTAATTAAAGTACTTTCTAAAGTGAAACCTGAGAGTAGACTCTATCTGTGTATTGTTGTTCTAGTTTCAATAGTCTAACGACACAATAATGTGGAAATACTTTTAATATTATGACAATAATCTGAGAAGAAGAGATATAATTATATAAATACCACTTTCATTCACAAAATAGTGCGGATTGGGATGCACCAATTTCCATTCACACCGCGTGCGTGCGCCATGGGATCTTCCCTATTTACTTGTTGTTGCTTGCATGTTGTTGTTGTTTGACCTTTTACTTTGAGGAATATATATATAGATACTTTAAAGATTCCATTTCAACTATTGATTCTCGCCCACATGTATCTGACGGCTGGTCTGTTGATGACGATAATCCTCGCTCAAGGCTCCTTGCAAAATTTCTAATGTCCTCAAGCTGAAGGCTGTTGAAGCTGACAAGAAACCCAAATAGATTGTGGTTTGATTTCAGCTGTTCAACTGTTCGGCTTCAAGGATTGAATTGCAGTGTCCACAATTCTGTTGAAGCAATTTATCCCGTGGTCATCTTCAGCATTTCCAGGTGTGAATTTTTCCACAGATTTATCATATTGCCTTTTCTTTTGACGTTTGGCTGGAAAGATTGCAACAACAACACTCAAGTCTTTAGCCGATTCCTTTTGTTGTCACAAGAATCTGAACAAACCCATCAACTCTCATTTTCTTTAGCCAAGTCATCAAGTAGTTGTACGAGTCTATTGCAGTGCTCGAATCTACTGTTTCACCTTGCAGTACTTTACTCATAAAAGTGACTTGGAAGGACACGTCGTACCATAACTCAAGTGACACTAAGAGTTTATACTGCTTTCATGTTTCATATAGTGTTCCTGCTTCACTTCGAATTATCGCATCATTTGTCACATCAGCTAATTCATCGAGCGCGTCACAAATTTCAGGCCATTGATAACGAAGTGTTTGACACTGTCACATAAGCCATTCTGGGTTGATTTCTATATTGGTATTACACGAGAATTATTTTTAGCTTTTCTTTGTCTTGATAGAAATTAAAATCTATTGGCTAGAAGTTGCATCAGTCGGTTGCATCAGTCACATGACAACTTCCGCCCAGAGACTGTAATTGCGTGAGATTTTCAGTCGGTGCATGAATGTCTTACGGAAAGGTTGTGTATTCTAACATCTCTAAGTTTTATTAAGAAAGAAGCCTATGTTATGTTATTACTTCATCTTGTTGATCTACTATTGTACATAAGCTGTAATTACGTTTTATTCAAATAAAGTTCCGGAGTTTCATTTTCTACAAAGGAATCTTTTACAGTGAATTCTAGTTCGACATTAATTTAATTATTTTAATAGAAGATTTGAATCCCCGGCATCACAAGGACATTACATCATTCAACATTGAATTAACCTTGTGACAGACACTATCTATTCTACACTCCCACTTCGTTTTGCACAGAGGTTTTTACAGACAGATTGGAAACATGCTTTCTGAATAATGTCTATCTCTTTGTAGATGTTGAAAAGATAGTGTACACGAGTTGTATAGTTTCAATAAAGGTTGATGCATCGGGCCAAGTTTTGACCATGTCTGCTACCACCAGATTGTAATTATGACACGCATATGGAGTAACATTTTTTGTTAATATTTAAAATCCAATTTTGAACTCCAGAATTAACTCATTTCACATTTTCTATATTTCAGCAAATTTAAATAATAATTTCCACGACCTTTTTTTATATTTTGCATCATTATGCAATTAAACATATAATTAGCGCGGGGCTCACTGCGGCCATTAATGAGTGTGTGTGTGTGTGGGGGGGGGACGTGTTCGAAATGTTTACAAGACAGAGTTGACATAACCTTTGTAGCAACTTCTTCTTCCCGAAGTACGTGAACATATTTTCTCTATTATATCATCATCCTGTTGTGTGACTGTCTTTTTTTTTTACCCTACACAACCGATATAGACATCTACAAGGACAGAGCCCACAATATGTCCACAAAACCATCGCCCGTTAAATTCTGTCCGACATTACGTTAATGAAATCAACTTTCTCAGCACTAATGGACATCGCCATCTTGTTATACAACAAGCTTCGCCAGCCGTCGCTAATGGATTCAGGACGTCCCCTTGGACTGAATGATATATTCTATTTTCTATTAATGTTCAGATGGTGACCCTAAGATGATAAGAGTGAGCACAAACATACTCACACATAAATACAAACCGTACTCATAAAGTCATGCGAGGGAGCTTCGAATAAAATTTCATTCTGTAAATTTAAAAAAGAGATAAGATAATAATATCTTTATCTGAAATGAACTGATGAATGTTCATAACGCGCTATTATTACAATGGTCATGATTCATAATGAAGTTGTTCATGATGTACGACTATAATGAACTACCGCGACACTTTTCACTTTCTCTAAAGTAACTATTTAGAAATAGTCGATATAAGTCTATACTTATTTTCATCCTATCTAGGTATTTAACTGGTTTATATATCAAGCTAAACAATTCCTCGTTTACGAAGACGAAGACTGTTTATATAATTTCTCATTCTCTATTTCTCGTTCCCTGTGAACTTTACTGAATCAAATTATTTGAAACTGTCCAGCTCATGATTTTATTTCTACACAAGACGGTGCGAAAAATGCTCGTGTACATTTATTTATTTGTTCAACTCCTTGCTGGAACATTTGAGCCGACTTCCGTAACTCTCACTTTTTATGTGTTCAAATTAAAATAATAATAATAATAATAATTTTGAAGTGATTTTATTTTTGGAAAGTATAAAGCTCATACCAAAGTTTTTGTTGTGTAATCAGTTAGTGTTTTTTTTTTGGTTAAAGAATAAACATAAACTGTCGAACAAATTTCTATGAAAATCTCTTATTGCTCAAGAAAAAGAAATTTCTTTAAAAAAAGAAAAATCTTACGTTTCTTATATTAATGTCATGATGCGCAATGGCAGATCACTCGATAATTTGAAAATATAGAAAATATCAGTTGTTCTAAATTTTGCCCAGCTTATATGTGTACTAAATACATTTTTTCGCTATAAAAAAGTAAACATTTTTTGTGTAAATGTTGTAGTTGGAATAACAGAACTTATTTAACTTAGCAATATAAATGAAAAAAAAAAATTTTTTACCAAAATTTCTAAAGTCGTTTGCATAAATGTGTTAAAATGTGGTATATAGTTATCTTCCCTACCAAAGAGCCTCCCGTGTTTGTTACTATTAATAGTGAGTAGTTGTAAAAGTGGTGTATTTTTATGATTAAAAAAAGGCTTGTGTAAGTGATTTTGAAAATTAAATTTTTCGCTTTCAGAAAAGAAAAAAGTAACCGTTGCATCAGAACGTTGAATAGTCCAAAATATTGCTGGATTTTCACTATCTTTTTGAGTTTACGAGATCGAAACGGGAAGGACGGACGGACGGACATTCCACACAATAATATCATTTTATCCCCTTTCGGGGGCCGCTATAAATCGAAGAATACCGAAACAACGCAAAATTGATTTCTCATCATTTGAAGAATAAACTACGTTTCTGTGGCTTTTTTGACAAGTGCTGAGACAGATTTACGATTGCAACTGATGGACTTACAAAACCAGACATACCTGCTTGACAAACTTTGAGTGATGCAGACAATTTGTTGCTACCCTGTGCTACCTGCAGAAACTTTTCCCAATCTTTGAAAACAAGGGTCAAGCATGACTGCGATGTTTAAAACCACCCCCGTGTATTAGTGTGAATACATATTTTCAGTGATGAAAGGGGCGAGCCCAACCTTTCTTTATTGCCTCACAGACAAACTTTTAGCTTTAACATGGTGTTTGAAACATTCCATTAATTTATGTGGAAAGTCAAAGAGATGAAATGAAACTATTAAAATTTGTTTATTGTCTATATCTTTTTTTATTTGGGGGGAGGTAGCAGACCTACCGTTGATGGGGCCCGCGAATGAAGTGTCGGAATTTAAAATGGCCCTCAGGCTGAATTAAGTTGGGCAACACTGCTCTAGAATGAAGGCTGCGAGATTGGTTTATGTAAGGCCTCGTTCCAGTGACCTTTTGTGAATGTTAGGCCATATCACAGCGACCTTGACATGATGTGCCACTTAGGGTATGTCAATCTGTGTTGGAATGTGTGTGTGTGTGTCCCTGAGCCTAACTGCGTGATGTTTCTTCAATCTCGCTCTTTAAATCATGGAGCTTTTGTTCTCTACACGTAACTGTCAACTAAATGATCACGTGGTATGCGTCCATTCCATCACTTTCAAATAGCACAAACAAAAAAAAAAAACAACCTCGGGCATCTAGCCCAGTTTAAAATATGGACATTTATACGTTCTTAAATAACCCTAACCCTAATCTGTCATGAAATGTGTCTGCCCAGAACACAATGTCTAACAATGACAATCTGGCATCTAAACGCCCATGTGTCTGTTATTTATCTAAGAAGAGCGTGATCTAACATAAAACAATGCATTTCATATTTAACCCAATGCATTTCTTCTTTTTGGCCTTTAATTTTTATGCAAAGCTGGCCAGCAGTCAGAAATTATATATTTGATAGATTTTCTCTTCTACTCGATAAAAGATGGAGATTTGTGTTTGTTTGATATAAAGTTGACACTCCTTCATTATTAACTCATTTATCCCCAACCCCCTTACCTGTATTGTATTTTTTTTTAAATAAAGACTTTTCGGTTTTTGGCACAGATTATTTCATTTCTTGGATGACTATAGACGAGGGTGTCTTGCGACCGGCACTACGACCAACCCGCCTTAGCCTTGTCCAACTAATGCTAGGAACCCATTTAAGTTGGGTGGGATCATAACAATCCCAAGGCTCGGCATGCCAGATCTTTACTGGGACCTAGCCCTTGATTTAGAAGACAAGCGCTATCCAACACAACTACCATGCCTCGTTCTGTTTTTAATTGTAAGTGCGAGTGCTAGCACTTGTAAAAAATAAATGTCCACCTTTTGTTCTTTGATTTCATAGTTTTTAGTAATGAAAAATGAATCTACGCTTGTCTACCTTGTTCTGAATAATCACTCCGCTTTGTCATTTTCAAGTTCAATGGCCATCCTACATGACCCTTTCCAGGTGAAAGAAAGAAAACGAAAGAGGAAATCTTTTAAAGCCTCAATCAAAATGTGAGTATTTCATGCAGGGTGAATAAAACTATAAAAAGCTCGTTTTTTCGTGTATCCGGTATATGAAATAAAGGAAGTGTTGATAGGCTAGGTGTTTTTTTTAAACATGTGAACATGTGCACTCTTTAGCACGGCAGAATTGTGCACTCTTTAGCTCGGCAGAATCGTGCACTCTTTAGCTCGGCAGAATTGTGCACTCTTTAGCTCGGCAGAATCAGCGTTTCTCTTCCATTTGTATGCCAAAATAATTTCAGAAAGGGGGAGTAGTAGAATTTCAATCTAATGTTTACAACATATAGTAAGGGAAACTATCTAGCGGTAGTAAAGGAGATTGTGTACGAAGAACTTCGAAGATAAACTGCATGTATTGAGTTTTCGTTAAAATTACCGTTCAAGTCTTTTTTTTTTTAATTTTTAGTTGGCAACAGTGAAACGTCCTTGACATTACTTCGTTGATTGTGAGCAAAGAAACAAAAAGAAAGTCGAAGTGAAATTATAAGAGCCAAAGATCCCCACAAATTACGGGGGGGGAGGGGAGGAAGTGACGTCACATCTATGGCGCCCACGTTTGAAAGTTCAGTAAAAAGAAACTTAGACTTTAGGATGAAATGATAAATCTAATTGGAAATAGGTTTTAAAAATACATTCAGACCAAGGATCAATATCAGGAATTTGTTCATGTCTTGTTCAATACATTTGGGAAACTCGTTATTTCAGAATCTTTTGTAAAGACTAATAATCATTTCGGCTAGTGTTATCTCTCTTTTCTATGTCAGAATGACATTCATTTAAAGGCTATGCCGAGGTAACTGTATTCAGAGTTTTGTTCGAAGATAAAAAAAAATAAATGTGTGTCCCACGTATTCAAAGGCTGGTACAGCATCGCAGTATATGGGTGTAATTTATATATCAACTTTAAATATAATAGATTAGAGGTAGATGTGGTATCAACTAATTATGCACGCAAGATTGGGTCTAATGACACGTTTACACACACATACACATTTTTATGCCGACCAAAGAGTCTCGACGTGGGGGGGGGGGGGTAAAGTTCTTCTCCCAATATGTAGACAAACTGAAAGTCAATAGGTATGAATGACGACATTCATCCAGCTAGTAGTCATAGTAGCGCTTCAGGGACACCCTCCAAGCTTCTCTGAAAGCGTTCAGCATAGACCCAGGCACCTGGGAGACAGAGGCATATGAAAGAGCATCATGGCGTCGCGCTGTGAAGACTGGCGCACAGGTTGCTGAGGAAAAAAGAGCAATGCTGGCAGAAGAAAAACGCCAGAGAAAAGCAAGGCCAATGACTCTTGCTCCAGCTGGAATAGCCTGCCCAGTATGCAGCCGAACATTCCGGGCTCACATCGGTCTCACCAGCCACATGAGGAGGCACAAAACCCCAGTGCAAAGCCCTCAGCCCCCTTGGATGACAAAGTGGTCATCATCGAACTACGATGTACGAACTATATATTAGTCATTAATTTGAAGACTTTCTGCATGCTATCTGGTAGATAAAACAAACACCAATGTAAGAGGTTAATTCAGGTATGGTTTAACGCAGGCTTTGAAGTAACCAAAAATATTGCATGGAATTAAATCCATATCATGTATTTCTGTCAAATTAGACAATGATATGTCTTCAATTTTTCTATATTTTCAGTTTTCAATCAATAAAATTTCACTTTAGTTGAAACAGTCTTGCTAAAACAAATAAAAGTACCAGACAGATCAGTGTGTACTATACATAATGTTTTTTTTTAATTGGCCTTCAATTTTTCCTTTTTTATAAATAAAATTTTCAAACATAATAAATAGAAAATAAACTGACCTTGTATATCTATTGTATGCACATTTCATCACAGAAGAATTAGGATACTCCATATACTAATAAAGTAACTTCTTTGATTATAATTTTTTAAAAATGTAAAACACACGAAAATCAAACAAAAGTTGTGTAGACATTTTTATGAAACAACAACAACAAATATAGAGTAATAAACTACAATATTAAAGTTTAAACAAATGATCAATATAGCATAGCTATAAAATCAGATCGTGCACACCCTGTCTCTCCACATACCTCCACTTTAGCTCACACACGCGCACACACTAACACACACATACATCCAAATGGCTCAGTAATGATTTCTTAAGTTCTTTGTCTATTTTTGTATTCTGGGAGCTGAGATAAACCTTGAAAGCAAACACACATACTCACACACACAAATACTAATATTAAAATCGAAAGCCGCAAATAGGATTCGGGTCCATGTTTTTGTAGCATGTTGTCGTGGAATGTCGTGAATGGACAGCAGTCAACACGGAAGCCAGTTAAAATGAAAGGAAGAGGAGGATTATGTCGTAATTTTAGCTCTAGAGGCCATTATTGACACAAATTGCAAAGAACTAAAATTAAATATTAACCATTGCAATGTTTACAATGATAACATGCGGCCAGCTCAACGACCAACGATCAATAAGTTGCTTTCAGTGCCTGGTTTTAGATGACTTAAAT
>JADKLZ010057634.1:14299-25624 GCA_021533235.1 Biomphalaria straminea | reverse complement strand
CCTAGACCGAGTGATACCTCGAGTGGGCAAAATTTATTTTTGTCACACCATCCCAGTAGGCCTACAGCTCATAGAAGGGCCCTGACATGCTTCAACACATCTTTCCATTCTGATATATCCTAAGCTTTTCGTTTCCATGACCAGACTCTAAGCTGTTGTAGCTCCGCCATATACACCATCAAACCATCGTATTCGGGGTCTACCTGAGTTGCGCCTTCCTTTTGGTTTTTGAAGGTATACTACTTGTGTTCCTCTGCTCTCTGAAATTCTTCCGAGGTGACCTGCCCAACGTAATCTCTGTCACTAATGAGGGATCTTCATATAGCTGGTATAGCTCTTGGCTACTGTACATCATCCATATGATGTCATCGTGTATGGCACCATGCTAAGTTTTTCATTACCAGTGTCTGTAAGATATATATACAAATAATTTGGTTGTAAATTATCGTCTTAATTAAGGATTTCTTAGTAATGAACTTTTCTTTCGTGGCCAATAATAATTCCTATAAACTTGAATATGAACGTGGAGTCCGATTAACGTAATAAAGAGCCCACTGCATTATTGTGCTTTGTTGACTGCGTATCGTAAAAAAAAACTAATTAGCTAAACTAAAAATAATAAATACAATATTTTACACTTACAGAAAGCAGATTAATCATAGAAATATTTATTTTCATCTAATGTCAGTGTAGGCTTATATAACTAAAGAATAAAAAATAAAACGTTTTCTATTTAGGTTTAAGAGATTGGATTTGGACAGATGGAGCGACCAATCTTGTTATGACTACGTCAGAATATATGATGGACCCAGCACACAATATGTAACTATTGGAGACAAATATTACTATTGTGGCTATAATGACGAGACAACAATTTCCAACATGATTTTTAGATCTACAAGCAACCACATGTTCATTGTCTTTACTTCTAATGGTCAGAATAATAGAACAGGGTTTAGTGCTTCCTACTGGGGACATGGTAAGTTCTTGGGTTTTATCTCACATGAAGTACATTTTATTAGGGTTATGCTAAGATACTGTTTCCTAATGATATGCAACTTTTGTATGTGTTTTAACAGTTGAAAATATTATACGTTTAAACTAATTTTCGCTCTACTTCCAGAGTGTCGTCCATTTACATACGGTCAAGAAATATGCAACACTTCCTGTATCTGTAACCAAAGCAACACCCACTACTGTGTCAACTATAACGGAACTTGTGCCTGTAAATCTGGCTGGACATCATTTGACTGTTCCTTGGACATTGATGAGTGTGTTGACCCTAACACTTGCCTAGATCCCTATTCTAAATGTGTTAACTCTCTTGGAAGTTTTGTATGTCAGTGTAAACCTGGAATGGTGAACAACAATGGAAGCTGTGAAGGTATAGTGAAACAAATTATTTTAACATGAAAAAATATTGGAGAGATCGAGATCGAAATAACTCATGGCTGTTGATTTTAATATCTTATGTACATCTAATTCTAAAATAGATTGATTACCTAGATTGTCCTAGATCGTTTTAGATTATGTATCTTTAAATTTCTAAATAATAATTATGAGACGAGAGTACTCTTATATTTGATGTTGAATTACTAGTTATAGATCTAAAAATTAAATAGGTTAGAGTTGAAAAAAAAAACTTTTTTTTAACTACGGTACTTTACAAAAGAACAACTTGTCTCAACTTTTTACAAAAATTTCACATTTTTAGCGGCCTCCGTAAGGGGAAAAGCCGTTATTAGGTTTGTGCAAAATGTCCGTCTGTCACACTCAGATCTTGAAAACTAGAATCGTTATGACCATGTGATGCGGCTTGAAAGGCTTAGGTGCAACGGCTACTTTTGGTTTTCATCAAATCCTTTAAAGCGATTTTTTTTTAAATACACCAATTCTACAACAATTACGTAAATGTAAGGGAGGCAATGTTACAAATATACTAGCAAAGAATGACAATCTTTTGTGTATTTTCAGTATTGCTAAGTCAAATACATTTATAAAGTGTACTAGAAATGTTTACAACAAATATAAATATTATTTCACTGTTTTTTTTGTCTGGTCAACTAGCTGCTAAAATTAAAAAAAAAACATTTATGTTTGTTTATACAGGCTAAGAATGCACTTTGTAAATATCACGCACAATTTTTTGACTTTTTATGCAGCGACATTTGAGTAGTAGCGTAAAGCCCGGCCAGGACACGGACCAAAACTAATTACCTAAAAAAATTTAAATAGATTTGTGTGCCCTCATCAGGATAAAAGTCGCTTTTTTTGTGCGTTTTGTCTGTTGGTCGGTCTGTCCGTCACGTTTACATATAAAAAAACAACAACACTAAACGCTATTGAAAATCTGCTTTAACATTCCAATGTTCCTTCCAAAACCTTGCAATAGTAATAAATATCTATATAAGGTTGTTGCGGATGTTTTGGTGAAAAACAAATCGATGCCAACGAATGTTTGTTTGCTCTTCTAACTTATATTACATATAATTTCCGTGCTATGAACTATGAAGTTGTTCCGGATATTGTTTCTATAAAAAAAAACTTATGTCAAACGATTATTTGAAATAGTAAAATTGACTTATATTCCCCTTATATTCCTGGATAACAAGTCACTATAGTTTAATTATCAATACCCAATTTAAAACAAGTTTATGTCAAATGACTTTATTTTAAAAATATCGACAATAGGTGGTTCAGGATTTTAAAATAAGAAAGTAATTTACTAGAAACGATTATTTGAAAACAGTATTTAGACTTATTTTAATTGAATTTTCTTGCCAAAACATAACAGAGGTTTTTATATGTAAAGAATGTTCCGGATTTGATTTTGATAAAGAAATCTACCTACATTACTTACGTTGTTGTATGCATCATCGCCAAAATTATTTCGAACTTTATGTGAAAAATCTAGTTACACAAATAACTGTTTGAAATCCCTCTTCTAATAAGTAAAACAAATAATCTTCTTCTCATTTACGAATATCGGTTGTTCCGCATTTTTATATAAAAAAAAATCTAACTCTATTTAAGTAAAATAGCACTTATGTCGTACTTTACATTTAATTTTTTAGCTAAACTTTTAAGAGCTAATTATCGTTAATATTATTTTCAATTTCTAAAGGTAAAAAACTTCCTGTGGCATTTTTCCTAATACCAAAATATGGTACACAAATCTTTTCCCGATACTTTGATACATCTAATTTTCGTATGAGACTATTCCAACAATTTAATTACATATACAAACATCCGGAACACTCTATTATAGCTACTTAAAAACTATTGCGATATTTTGGAAGGAAAGTTTAATCAAATTTTCAATAGCTTTAAGTTGTTGTTTTTTTCGATAATAACATGATGGACATATAGAATAATAGATGAAACTCAAAAAAAATTGTGGCTTTAATCGTAACATTTTTTGTTACCAGCCCATTGTGACTTAATGGAATTTTTTTCCTTTGACGTCATATGAATGAATTGTTTAAAAGTAATGCTAAAAAAAAACTCGTTGCACAAATGTCTATGAACCCTCGAAAACTGACTCCTATCGATGAGACATTATTTAGTTTAACTAGGACGTGTGACGGAATGGATTTTTTTTCCTTTGACGTCATATAAATTAATTCTTTAAATGTAATGCTAAAAGAACTCGATATAGTAATGTTAATTATACCTCTTTATCATAACTCGTATTTTAAAGATACATATGAGCTAAATTTAGATCTTATCTAGATTTCTTTTAAACTAGATCTAGATTTTTTTAAAACTAGATCTAGATTTTTTTTACAGTTGGCCCATATCTAGATTTTTTAAAACTAGACCTGGATTTATATTCTAATTAAAATCGTTTTAGAGTCTAGATCTAGAATTTTAGCAGTGGCGGAGCTAAAGGGAGAGAGGGGAGCTTTTGAAAATCCCCAGGTCCCCCACTTAGGGGGGGGGGGCAAACGGGTGTCCGAAATTCGTTTGTAAATACAATGTGCTTACCAAAAGGGTAAAGGTGTAGACGATGATTTTCTAAATATTTTAAATTGTGTCTACAAACATCTGGACTTACCAAACACTTATGTAAGATTGTTTTTTTTATAGATTTTTCATCAGCTTTTAATACCATACAACTTCATTTACTCACTGAAAAAAGAAAGCTTTGAAGATTAGTCCATATATTATTCTATGGGCTAAAGAATTTTTGACCCAGAGACCTCAGAGGGTTAGGGTAAACAATGTTATATCAAATGCACGCATAGTTAACACAGGGGCGCCCCAGGGAGCTGTGACATCGCCATAATGGTACATTTTGTAAACCAATGATTTTCAATCCGATAGTCCTTTTTGCTCATTCACAAAATTCGATGATGGTGCGGCTCTTCTTGCCCTTCTCTTAGAGAGTAAACGAGTATTTCAGAGACATAGAATACTTTGAAAAATACTGTAAAGATACTTTTTTATTTTTAAATGTAAAAAAACAACAACAACAAAGAAATGATAATCGATTTTCGTAGGGGAATGAAGGAAAATGATGGGGCTACTGTAGCTGGAGAGACTATTGAAATAACGCAAACATGTAAATACCTTGTTGCTATATTACACAATAAACTAAATTTTACGGCAAATACTAATTATATCAGCAAAAAAAGGCAGCAAAGATTACGATTACTGAGAAAATTGTCCTCTTTTAATGTTAGCGAAAAGGCTGTGGCTATGTTTTATCACGCTCACATCGGCAATATTTTACATTTTAATATCACTGCCTGGTTTGGCAATCTAAGCACTAAGAATAAAAATAAACTCCAGAGAATCCTAAATGCTGCTGGTAAAGTCATTGCCAAAAAAAAAAAAACATTTGGCCAGCTGTTTGAGACAAAAATCCTTACAAAATCTAAAATGATTCTAGAAATACAAAATCACCCTTTGGGTCAGGATTTTATGATTTTACCATCACAAAAGAAATACAAGACACCGATAGCAAAGACAAACAGACACAAATCTCTTTTGTTCCTCTGGCAATCAAATAATTAAATAGAAACAATCTGGTGTAAACTTTTCGCATGTAAATTGTGAGTGAGTCTGGTGTGAATGTACATTTTGTTTTTCTTTATAGTTATAATGTTTTGTTTGGTATAATGCACAAATTGTAAGACAAATTTCCTTACGGACAATAAAGATAATTATTATTATAATTATTCTTATTATAATTATAAGTTATTATATTTGATAGACAAATAGTGTCAACAGGTGTCTTTTTTTTTCAACATTTATGGACTAAATTTATAACAAAGACTAAATCTAGAATAGGTCTATACCAGTATGTAGCTATCAATGTACGGGTGGTGCGGTTCGCAGAGGGCACCAAGTGGAGAGGGGGAGCAAAATTCCCCCATTGTGTATTAATTTCCTATTTCTCAGCTTTTCAGTAAAAACTGCTAATTGTATGGACACGAAGAAACATAAACTACTGTATTTTAAACATGAACTAACGATTTATAAACTAGTCACGTCGCTAAATTGTTTCATCTCGTTACCTATTTCTTCAGTACAATCTAAGCTATAGAACAGTTTGAATCTAATTTACTACATTTATTTCGGACACACGGTACCTACATGCTGTAACCACACTAATCAATGCTCTGTAATATAAAGAAGAAGATAGGCCAACCTTTTTTACTTCATTGTTTAGTTCACTGGTTTAATCTAGATATAGAGTTTACAAACATATTTCTAAACTGTAGCTCCAAACAATAGTCTTAGTTTATTATTTCTTTATAGTTTAAGTATGGAAAGAATTCTATTGTAATGTCTATATTTTTAAATAAGCTAACCTTTGTTTTCTACGAGTTTTTTTTTAAGTAACTAGCTAATTGCTATACTGTAATGTAAACAAAATGATGAAAAATGTTCAAGACTGACTAGTCTGGCTGGCGCCAAACTAAAATATAATTTTTATAGATGAAAAGCCAACAACCAAGCGGAGCTGAAAAGAGGACGACGAAAAAAGCAAGAAAAGAAGAACAAAAGAAACAGGAAGGTGCGTTTCTTAAGTTTCTTAAGCCTAAAGAAGCATCGAGACAATTTCAAGTCACATCCTTGCCAGAGATCACCGACTATAGGCGAGCTGTTATTGGGTATGAATTAACTGAACAATTAAAAGCAACAAAGCAAGATGAGACGGTTATCAATGAATCCAGAAAAAATGATGAGGCGACATCCTGAATGATGAAAAAGAAGAACATACTTCAATACCTCAGGTTCTAGAGACTAATTTACAGCATACAAGCATGTCTTTAGTACACTCCTCAAAAATGTATACTGAAGAAGCTGTACCATCAAACAGTGAAAACAATACAGAAAGCAGGATAATAAACTCTAGACTGAACGACATTGGAGATTGGCCTGATGTCATCACAGATAATAATCGCATACACCTTGTCACTCAAGGATCTGAAACAGTTCAGCGTATGTACAATCAATTCAGAGAGGTTTATAGACATCAATAATCAGCAAAAGGAAAGGCTAGAAAGCTTTCAAAGGCTTGGTTTTTCCGGCAAATGTCAAACGGCGAACAAGTTCTTAGAAAGTGGATGTGTTATTCGCCAAAAAAGAATCCTTATTTTGTTTCCCCTGCGTACTCTCCTCGACATGATCAAGTACCAAATCTTCATTTAAATCCAAAGATGGATTCAATTAGTGGTGGAGGTTATCCCAGAAAAAAGAAAAACATGAGACCAGCAGAGCTCACATTCCGTCATCGCTTGCTTGGAGGGAAATTGAAGTTCGCCTGAGAGTAGGGAACAGTATTGACAACAAGGCCCAAGATTTGATTATACAAGAGACGAAAACCTGGAGAGACTACCTGAAGAGAATTTTGGACATCATTCGTTTTTTCTCAAAGAAAAATTTGACACTTCGTCGGCATCGCGAGCGAGCTGAAGAAGTGTTGGAAGGGCGAAATCAAGTCAATTTCTTGAAGTTAGTAAAATTACTATCAAAGTACGATCCACTCTTGAGGGAGCATGTTCTTCGAACTAAGCTTTGTTGCAGACCGAATACACACGTCTCCACAAATACAAAATGAATTTATTACAATATAGGGGGATCACGTTAAAAAACAAATCATAAAGTAAAACAATCCAATATTTCTCTATTATTTTTGACAGTACACCTGACATCTCAAAGCTGAATCAAAGTTCCCAAATTTTACGGTACGTTGTCATGGATAATGACGGGGCGCAGGTTTGTGAGTCTTTTATTGGCTCCATCGACACAAAGGACAAGCATGCTGCTGGAATCGCTGAGATGATTCTAGAGAAACTGCGTTCGGATGGCTTAGACATAATGGACTGCAGGGGTCAAGGCTATGATAATGCTGCGGTCATGAAAGGTCAAAACTAAGGTGTCCAAAAACGTATTCTAGAAGTCAATCCCAAAGCACTATTCCCTGACTGCTCAAACCATTCTCTTTATTTAGCAGGAATTTGAGCTGCTGAAGCTGAAGTCAAATCGGTAACATTTTTTGTACACTGGACTGTTTACACGCCTTTTTCTCAACTTCCAAACTCCGCTGGGATATCCTCATCAAAATAACCCAAACTAGCCTTAAACGTTTAGTTGAGACCCGCTGGAGCGCCATAGAAGCCGTCAAGATGTTTAGGGATAAGTTTTCTAAAATTATAGAAATTATAGAAAGCACTATTCCCTGACTGCTCAAACCATTCTCTTTATTTAGCAGGAATTTGAGCTGCTGAAGCTGAAGTCAAATCGGTAACATTTTTTGTACACTGGACTGTTTACACGCCTTTTTCTCAACTTCCAAACTCCGCTGGGATATCCTCATCAAAATAACCCAAACTAGCCTTAAACGTTTAGTTGAGACCCGCTGGAGCGCCATAGAAGCCGTCAAGATGTTTAGGGATAAGTTTTCTAAAATTATAGAAACTCTGGAGAAATTAACTAACAGAGATGAAAATTCATCGACTAGATCTGAAGCAGGTGGATTATTAGTTGCTTATTTTCTCACTTGCTTATTTTCTCACTTATCTTGGATTTTGGGCTCCCATATTAACTAAAATTAATGATGCGCAAGATTACCTTCAAAAACAAGGATTGTCTATTCGAAACTGCTCACTCAAACTAAAAACATTAGAGACATTTTTAAGTAGTAATCGAGAGGACATCGCTGAAGCCAGCATTACCTTTGCCGAAAGCGTGTGCTCAGATCTGAGAATCAGTACAGAACCTCAAAAACGTATTGGCCATAAGAAAAAGATGTCTGGTGAGAAAAGTGACGACTCTATACTTACACACAAACAAGAGCTACGAAGGGAAATTTATTCTACCATGGATAGGATTGTTCAAGAAATACTCACCCGATTCGAGCAACTTCATGATGTAGTAGATAGATGACTTTTTGTCGCCTTCCCAGCTATTAAATCATCAGGTCGAAATCAATCTCGATATTACTGTTAGCGACATTGATAAAAACGAATTTCTGCTGAAGCGAAAGAGGCTTCAACGGTTTTGTCACAGTTTCATCAGAAGCATTCAAACTTCCAAAACAAGGACCTGTTGAGCTCTTGAATTTTATTTAAAAACAATATGAGCTAGATGATTTAGTCCCGAATATCGTCATCATGATTCGCATATTTTGACTATTGCGTTAAGCGTCGCTTCATGCGAGAGAAGTTTTTCCAAACTTAAACTGATTAAGAATTATTAGCGATCAACGATGACAAATTTACGACTCACTAATTTGGCCATTTTGTCCATTGAACAAGAGCTTGTGGAAAAAATCAATGTCGATAAAATTATTGATACTTTTGCCAGCAAGAAAGCGCGTAAAATTCTCTTGTAATATGTTTAAGTAAAAGTGCTTTTTTCTTTAAATTATCAATATTTGATTAATGAATACATATTATTTTGAACAAAAATGTAAAGTTTTGCAATGTTATTATTTAGTGTTTTTTTTTGGGGGGTAGCATCAAGAGGAGGTACCACACCAGACATCATATACTCTAGCTACACCACTGACCAGGCATTTTTAAATATTTTTTCCGATAGAGAAAAGTTAGTTTTACATTTTAAAATGCAAATCTTTAATAGATTAGTTTTATATTTTAAAATCCAAATCATTAATAGATTTGTTGCCGATTTATTTTCCTTGCAAAAGAGATCAAGCATGTGCTTGCAGCAAAAACTGAGAATATTGTTGACACGAATAAAACTGTATGATATATAACGAATTCCACATTAACAGATCCAATAGTTATTATTAATAATGCTAGAATTTTCCATTATTCGGGTTGACGTTGGTGGGGCTACAAAACAGCATGACGTATTGGTTAAACCTACGATAACGCAGCCACAATGAGTGGCCGTCTGTCTGGCCTGCGGATACGTCTGTTAGGCATAAATCCAAAAGCTATATTTCTGAACTTTGGTAATCATTTTCTCATTACCTCCATTATGTCTCATCTTTTAAATAAGGATACTTGCGGAACTTTTACTTAGTTAGTGCTAGATAATTAACTGACTACTTGTTCTAAAGAAGTCACTGTTTTTCATTAAGAAAATTAATAGCAACATCTACGGAAACAAAAGATATATCTTTTTTTTGTGTGATCATTTTGATGTTATCATGATAAATTATTAATGTATGTGTCACAACTCCCCTCTTATCGATGAAGAATGAAGACTTCGCCAACTTTATCTTGAGGTGCAATAAGAAGTTGCTGTCTGATAAGAGAGTAGTCTTGTGCTGCCGGGGACTCTGTCTTGAATTAAATACAATAATGAACAGGCCATGTAGGAATTAAATGAATAACTTCTTCGTTGAAATAAAACACTGGAAACTTTAATTCAAATATAACTTAAGTACAGCTTATGTAAAAGGTACATATTAATAAAATGAAAATACAATACAAAGGCTTCTTTCTTCAATAATATTTCAGAGCACACTAGAAACACAACCTATCGTTTCAAAAGCTCGCTCCAGACTGAATCTGGCGCGTCTTATTCCAGCTGAACTAACTCTTTAAAAAAAAAAGTCTTTATTTATTTTCAAATCAACCAATGGATTTGCGACATCATAGTTACGTCTTGTGTTAAACCTGAGGTGCTGTCAAGGGTCTAGATTTGTGGGGTAATTCCTGAGGCTCAGTTAGGGGTTTCTATTTCTATTTACACACAAGCTTTTAAATGTGAAATATACAAATAAATCTATAATGGCATCTGTGACAGTATGGTTTATTCTTTGCAGACTCCAAACTTTGTACACAGAAAAAGTGTTCGCACTCTTGTGTTGTGACATCCACAAATCCCCGCATTGAGTCATGTTACTGTCCTAAAGGCATGAAGCTTGATCCTGTAAATAACCTCACTTGTGTTGGTAAGTCATTTCAGCGTTTTTTTTTTGTTTTTTTTTTACTGTGTTGATATTTTTCAAAGCCAAGAAATAATTAATTTATCACTTGATCTAATGTTCAAATTGTGAGAACAAAAATAAAACCTGTTATCTGTATGGTTAAGGGTCGCATTGGCTGAATGGTAAAGTGCTTTGCTTCCAAACCGGCGATCCCGGATTCGAATCAGGGTGAAAGACTGGCCATTGTATTTTCGGGACGTTTTGGGCGCCTCTGAGTCCACCTAGCTCTAATGGTTGGACACATGACACACTCATTAACCGTGGGCTACAGAAACACGATCAGCCCATAGATCACCGTATGGTATTAGTGTGTTATTAGACTTTACATACTCAGATACGTGAATCATCCGGCGTTTTGTTGGCAGTCGACATAAAAAAAACATAAAGCAGAAAAAGCTCCATTTTCTATGGATGTCAGCTTGTGTGCTGCAATATTTCAAAATCTAAGGCTCCCAGAATCTCTCCCCGCCCCAAACATTCACAAGAGGTTGGACCAATCGCACTTAGCTTCCAATAATTTATTTTGTTCAGTTCTGAACTGTCCGGACTTTAGTTCTGTGTTATTAGATGTAATCAATGTATATGTAATTAAGTATAATTTTAATTACAATACTCTATGTTTGTTGAGATTTTTTTCTTTTATATTACAATTACATTAATTCATAGAATGCATAGTGATAGGGTTTACTGAGCGTTAGGGTTAGGGTTTTGAAAAAAAATCGCCCCCCTTCCCACTCAAAAGTTCTGGGTCTGCTAGTGGTGTAGGCCCTATACTTTCTGTCAAACCCGAAAATCCTTTTGAGTAATTATGATCACACTCAAGATTTTTTGTTCTGGGGGGTGGTTTGGGTTATTTTTTCTCGCCCCCCCTCCGCCATATATATATATATATATGGCGGAGGGGGGGC
>JADKLZ010057634.1:0-13899 GCA_021533235.1 Biomphalaria straminea | reverse complement strand
ATATATATGAGTGTGTGTGTGTGTGTACATAAATAATCTTAATTATATTCTGACTCTTTATTCTGTCAGAATACGTTTTTTGTACCATAGATGATAGAGTAGGTTCTTCCTGGAGTTAGTGGAAAAATTGTCAGCAAGGGGGTCTGGAGGAGGGCTGTGCTATTCTTACTGACTTAGTGCCTCCTGCGCCTTTCAACGCATTGGACGGCAAGCTGTTTCCACAGACATCTGTCACTGGCAATGTCTAAAGCCTTTTCCCACCTTCTCTGATGACCTACATGAAAGTGTGTCGTGAAGTTGTACTAAGATGTCCCTATTTGCACTTTCGTCGTATTGGCTTCCATTTCATCTAAAATCGTAAATTTCGGAGGTGGTTTTGTGACAAGTGGGTTAAGATTTGGTCGTTAAAGTGTGTCTAGGTCTAGGGGATTTTTAGAATGTGATAACCTATACTTGCACATAAGACTTACAGGCACAGCGTTTAGAATGCAGGTAACAAATACGGATATGTAAAATATGTACAGGTTTATTAACAAAGAAAAAAAACAATTAAAAGATAAAATGTTGTACAGTGCTAGGATGGGATGTAACTATTTACATAAAGCGAGTCTATCATCAGAAGATATGAGAACCAAGTGGTCTGAATGTCATTAGGCTGGTTGCTTAGCTTTAGGTCCTGTGCTGCTCCTATAAGACGGGTATGGCTGATGCTGATGCTGTCTGCTGGTGGGCTGGTCGAAGTAGATCCAGGCGCCGGGTGCAGTCCAACTGTTCAAAGCTGCTGAGTATTGCGGCTACTGCCACCTGAGCCAGAGATGGGTCTGTGGCTAGCGTTTGCTAGCGTTTGGGACACTAGTACGTAGTAGGTAAGGCTTGCATCTTCAAATCTGGTGTCAGCTGTCTAGTATCAGCATTACGTATAGAGTTCTCAGATTAGAAGTCGCCTATAAATAAAAGCTGCAACGAGATGCGTAACTTGTTTAGCCATAATGATGACACTGGGAGTTAGATGCCTTTCCTTGAAGGGCATCTTCAGAATGTTATAAAGAAATCATTAACTAGTTTCACAAATAACAAGGGGAGTTAACTAATAGATATTGTATCTCATCAAGGGAGATAACAATAATAATGGGGAATCCCATAAAGGGAAATAACAAATAGTTATAAGTAATAATGTAATATGTTTGATGTATAGAAACTATAAACTAGTTTCACAAATATCAAAGGGATCTAACAAATAGATATCGCATTCCATCCGGGGAGATAACAATAATAATGGGGAATCCCCTAAGGGGAAATAACAAACAGTATTAAAATGTAATGTGCACCAGTCACGGTTACATCGCTTAGATAAATGAGTAGCTGGGACTAAGCAGGGCCGGTCCTAGCGATTGCGGGGCCCTATGCGAAACTGATTGCGCGGGGCCTAGTCTGTGTGGTAATAAGAATAATAAGTTAAAATTAAGATTTGTATAAGAAAAAAATTCGACTACCAATTTTATTCATGCTTTACTAAGTTAAAAACTGCAATCTGTACTTTACGAACCGATCAGATTGGTATATGCCAGTGACTATAAAAGTAAATAAAGTATTCCGATTAAGGTAAAAATTCGCCCGATTTATTACTCGAAAGCTGACAATGCCTATTTTCATTTATCACGCGTATTATTGGCGCTTTCCGCAATGAATGAAACCCACAAATGACAATTTTGTCTATTTTTCTGGAGCTTTTTAAAAGTTTTCAGGAGATTTGAATAAATTCATGAGATTTCTAGGAATTTTTCGTATATATTTTGCAAATAAATAATCATACCTTGAATTAGCGCGGGGCCCACTGCCACCGCATAGATTGCAGTGGCCTAAGACCGGCCCTGGGACTAAGCCTCCAGACTATAAAATAAGTAAGTAAACATGATTTTATTAAAGTTATATGTTTTTGGCTAACAGGGCCGATAAAATAGAATATATAGATAATTACGGCATTCCTTGTCACGGAATTGGCGTAAATACATACTTGGTAATATGACATATTACTGAAATATAATGATAGTTCCCGGTCAAGGAATTTATCAATAATCATATTAAGGGCTCGTAGTGAGCGGTAATTTATCAGCGACAAATTATTAATAGCTAAAGAGCTAAATACACGTGGCAAGATTTATCAATGAATTCTAGTCCACATAAAATGGATGACTTGACTATTCAGCCGTAAAGTCATGATAATCTATATATTATTTCTCAAAGTAAGAGGTCAAACGTGCAACAACATGCAACAACAAGTAAATAGGGAAGATCCCATGGCGTACGCACGCGGTGTGAATAGAAGTTGGTGCATCCCAATCCGCACTATTTTGTGAATGAAAGTGGTGTTTATATAATTATCTCTTCTTCTAAGATTATTGTCATAATATTAAAAGTATTTCCACATTATTGTGTCGTTAGAATATTGAAACTAGAACAACAACAATATACACAGATAGAGTCTACTCTCAGGTTTCACTTTAGAAAGTACTTCAATTACGCACATTCGTTCATTAGATATGATTACGAAAAGTAACTCATCTCTCTATTCCTAGATCTAGATCTAGATCTAAAACTCGAATTCAACTCTAAGAACATTATAGAAATTCTCTTCGCACATATATAGTTTTATGCTTTAGCACATGAACATACTAATTATAGTCCATTTAATCAAATTAACATTCAAATTTGTTTTTCTAAAGCGTTGTTGCATGAGTGCAGCTATATTCTTAATATCGCGTAAATAAGGTCAATTAGCCATTTTTTTTAGCTTCATTCATAGTATTTTTCATTCATGAATTCACGCATTCACTTTACTTACAACAAGCAAATGGGAAGATCCCATGGCGAAGCATGATGTGCATGAGAAATAATATATCCAAAATCCGCACTATTTTCATTCACAAAATGAATTTTTTTTTTTTACTTTAAAACGATTTTAATAATGTCCGGAAATTTCCGGGACTTTTTCGACCGGCGGCATAGCATTTAATAACATTTCAGGAGATTTCCAAGGGGCTCCTGGTAAATCAAAAGGCCGCGGGAAATCTGTTATGTTTTATAAAATGGTTCAATTTCATAATTTATACACCTAAAAATTAGCACGGGTCCAAAGAAAGTTCGGGACACATTGTGGTCGCATATGTTGTAGTATTTTTTATTCATGAATTCACTTATAACAAGTAAATGGGAAGATCCCATGGCGCAGCATGGTGTGAATTGAAATGGTGTGTCCAAATCCGCACTATTTTTATTCATAAAATAGCATAGACATAAATAAATATACACTGGAAAAAGGAATTAACTTCATGTAACTTGATTTAATCATTTATATACCTAAAAAATTAGCACGGGTCCAATGAAAGTGCGGGACCCACTGTGGTCACATATGTTGTAGTGCCTAAGGCCTGCCCGGGAAAATAGCGGCGTATGCTATGCCGCCGGTCGACTAGTAAAATTTAATACATAAAGTGATCTACTTACATAATCTATGATAAGAAATACACAAATATGTACACAATAATCCAGTAAATAAATACACAAATATATAGACACATTGCTAAGTAAAATGGTTATTAAACACTTTACAAAGTTACGTACCACCAAATCCAAAGGAAAGAAATAGAACTCAAACAAGGATATCAAGCGCTCCTATCAGCTCTTCAGAATAAAATGAGGTTGGACTAAGAAATTTTGTCCATATAAAGATAGATAGGAGGTGGCGCGAGAGTCGCCGGAGGTAATTTCAAATATGGCAGACCTTGGATAAATAGACTCCAGCTTGACCTTGGCGCTAATTTCACGGTGCTTGGGCGCGCAATAACAATCAAGGAAGTAGGGTCGACTGGCGTCCCTTTGTGTCTTTCCAGGTGGTCAAATGATATAGGAGGTCTAGGACAATAGAGATTATCAGCGCCAGATCGAGGAGGAGATTATTGTCGTCGAGTCGAAAGGCTTTTTGAAGTGTCCCGACTGTCTCTAAGAGGGGGGGCGAGAAAGTTGTTACCTGGCGCGGGGGAGGATAGATTTAGTCTACCTTCGCCCATATCGTCTATCGAATACAAAAGGGATGGCGACGGATGTCTGCCAAGATAAGCACAAGTGAGTGTACTCGTTTCAATAGTCTGGCGAGACACGTGTCAGACTAAGGAAATACAATGTGATATCGATACCTAGAGAGAGGGGAGGTAGGGTCGGCTGTGGTGGTAGTGTGTTGGAGCGCAAGATGGGCTAAGTTAAGAAAATTAAAGTTAAAATATTAAAATAAATTAATTAAATGCTCGGACTTGCGGGATACCTTGGGTGAGCGGAAAAGAGAATTATCACAGGTTTTAAAATCAAAATCTTCCTTAGCTATGCTTTGGGAATTTGAGGATTTTCGTTTGCATATTTGTTTTTGTTTTGTTTTATACAAGATGGGAATATAAAACTGCAAATACGCTTAAAGAATTAAGAGTGTGTAATTTACTTTTTTTTTTTAAATAGAAGAGATATTTTTTAGCTTCAAGCACTGCTGAAGGGGGGTTTAAACTCAAAACTCCCTTGGCTGCGCGGGGCAAGTGATGGTTTAGCATTTAAATCTCACCTAAAAGAAACAAAATTAAAGCAAAAACTCAATCACTAAATTCAGTGTCCCCCACCCCCCGCCTGCGAGTGGGGATTTCATTTCGGAAGGGAGGCGGGTTTAAATCCTGCAAACAGTTTTCCCTTTATGTAAATCCAAGTGCATACATAAAGACCTGAGTGTTTTAAGACGGTATGATTTTTTTTCTCCCTCAGAGTGTGGCAACTGGACATACGGAGATGATTGTTTAAAGACAGCTTTGTGTTACAAACCGAACACCAAGTTTTACAACAAAACTAATGGACTTTGTCACTGCTTTTTAAATTTTACATCACCTACATGTGAATATGATGTCGATGAGTGTTATCTAGAAAAAACTCCATGCAGCGAAACTAACGATCATTCCTTTTGTTATAATACCTACGGATATTTTCGGTGTGTATGTGAAATGGGATACGAACATATAAATGAAACATTCTGTGAAGGTAATTACACATTGATTTTTACTTAATTATTGTAAAAGAAAATTGATTTCTTTAGCTAAATATGTAAAGAATAATCATCGATTACTAAAATTATTAATGCAGTCTTTAAAAAAACCTTTCATTTAAAAACGTATGTAAACAAAATAAACAAAACTTCAAACAAATATCGCTATATGTTTAAATTTAATTAATACACCAATGTTAAAAACGTTTAAAAAATATGTCAAATGATAACATGGAAGAAATCAGAGAGAGAGAGAGAGAGAGAGATTGTATTTTTAAGAAGCACTTCTATCGTTTCAAACAAACACATCAATTGAACACATGAATTCGATAAGTAATAAGGTTCCAATCGACTTCTTTCCCTGATAGGCCTACCTAGCAGGATAATATCTTTGACAACTTCAATGCTGTCTCTTGACATTTTGTAGAACAGTTCTATTGGACATTTTGGTGCTGGAAAATTTAACGCATTACCAAGAAACGTTGTAAGTTCAAACTGCAGCAACACCCTCTTCTAATTGTTGGCATCAATTGGACCTAATCATAGTATGTGTCTAGATTAACTGATCTTATCAAAAGACTGTGTGTGATATTGATACGCCCCTAGTATGTTGCAAGATTAATTTTCTGTTTAAAACGGACGGAATGAAAAATAAACCTTCATCCGTAGTTCTTTCTATAACTAGTTCTAGTTCGTTCTAGAAGCGTGGTAAAGAGGCTAAGTACGCTTGAGCTGGGTTGGCTTGACTAAGAAGGGGGCTCGAGGTTTAACACCTGACTCAAGCAGAGTTGGGTTTATATATATATATATAGTTCGTCCTTCGTGATTTGATGATGACCGCTTTCTCATCGAGGGGGCTGTGTGCTTTGCACTGGGGTTTTATGCCTCCTCATGCGGGTGGTGAGACCTATGTGAACCCGGAATGTTCGGCCGCTCACTGGGCAGGTTATTCCAACTGGAGCTAGTGTCATTGGCCTTGTTTTTCTTCTCTGGCATTTTTTCTTCTGCCAGCGCTGTTCTCTTTTCGTCGGCAACCTAAGCGCCAGTTTTCACAGCGAGGCGCCATGATGCTCTGTCATGTGCCTCTGTCTTCCAGTTTGCTGTCTATGCTGAACGCCTTTAGAGAAGCTTTGAGGTGTCCCTGAAGCGCTTTCTTTGACCATCTTGCGAGCGAACTATTGTTTACTAAGCGCCTAAAGACAGCAGAAAAAACAATCTCCCTGATACCCACTGATCCACAAATGAGGTTGGACCATAGCGCTCTGAGCATGCTACACGCATGAAAGTAGCGCTATATAAAAGCCATAATTTAATTCAATTTTAATTTTTACTACAAAATCTTCACTTTTTTTCTCCAGCCACCCTTTTTCTTGTGGCCGTCTTTGACGACTGCTAATCTCCAGACCTATGCACATTTGTTTGGCAAAGGTAGCACTGGCTTCAGCGATGTCTTCCCGACTATTAGTTAACAATGTTTTTAACGTTTTCCATTTAAGAGCGCGCAGTCTCGAATTCGCAATCTATGATTGTGAAGGTATAATAACGTGTCATAATAACTTGTCCATTATATTAGTTAATACAGCGACCTAATCCTCAAGGAGAGAAAATAAATGTAGGCTGCATAGTAACTGACAAACTGCCTGCTTTAGATCTAATAGAAGATTTTTCATGAGCTAATCAATGTCTTTATAGTTTTTATAATTTTTGAAAATTAAACCACAACCATCTTTACGGCTTCAACAAATGGTGTTAACCAAGCGCTTAAGGCTAGTTCCGGTTATTTTGATGAGGACGCCCTAGTGGTGTGCTGAAGTTGATAAAAAGGTGTGACAACATGTAGCCTCAACATTTGGGAAATTATCTTAACATATCTGACTTTAGATCGTTGATCCCTAACGTCAACCATTTCAACCAGAGATGACAATGTCTGAGCTAGCACTATGCACGCCAACAGGATATTGCTGTCTTGAGCAATGACCATAACATTGTTTTCATTACATCAGTACAATGAGCTAGTTGGTGATGTAAAAAATACGCGTTAAAAAAAAGATAATTTGCATAAATAAATATTGATATCACTGACACTGTTCATTGGTCATTAAAATTTACAAGAAAATAACAAGAATCATAATAAAGTGAAAATAAATAAAGACTTTTCAAGATCTATTGTCTAGAGGTTTAAGCTCTAGATCTAAATGAAAGCAGCGTGCCAAGCAGTGAAGTAACCACATGTAACATGTGCCCCAGAAAAAAAATTACATGCAAAAGACGTCTTAAAAGATTTAATTTATAAATTTAATACAACCTGGTCTAATGTTTACATTAAATTTAAGAAAGAACACAGGAGATGAACAAAGTGGTAAAATAATTAAATTTGTAGTAAACATTTCAAATACAAAAAAAAAGTTTGTGTCTTTTCATATACGTACAAAGAGTTATTTTTACTGAGAAAGTTTATCCTTTGTTTGATGCCCTTCATCACCCGTACATTACTAGCTACGCCAATGTTGCGGCTAAACACTATTCTAAGACCAATACAACAACAAACTCTGTCTCTGCCTTGAACGCTATTAACTCTTTCTCTTTGTATATATTTATCACATTCTGGTGGAATCAACGTTGGTATCGTCACTTAGGAGAGAAAGAGTTAAATAAATGACCATCTTGAATTTAGGGACCTGCGAATATTCGATATTCGATTCGAATTTCGAATATTAAAAGAATATTCGAATTCGATTCGAAATTATTTTAAATTTTCGAATGTTCGAATATTTTCAAAAAAAGTAATGCTTTTTTTTGTGGATTATTCAAGCTCGGTTTTGGTGTGCAACTTTCAATCAATGCTGCTTTAGATGCTCAAAAAATCATTCAGAACCTAGTCAATAATATATACAGGATTGCTGGCTTTTTTTCATTCATCAACTGTTGGTCAAACTATGTTGTCCAAATATCAAACTGATCAAGGAATGAAGGAATCAAAGCCTCCTTTAGATGTTATTACTAGATTCAATAGTACATATTATTTGCTGGAATGGATTGACCAAAACTCTATTCCTGTCTCTCTTGCACTTGTAGAATGTGGTGTTAAAAAGAAATGTGCAAGAAATCCACCAAAACCATTAACACAAACTTTACAAGATACTCTGAAAGCTTCTCTTCCAATTCTAAGACCAACAGCAGAAGCAACAACAGTTTTGAGTGCTGATTCCAATGTCAGCATAAGTTTGATCTATCCTTGCATTTTTACATTGAAGGAAGAGTTAGTGTCCAAATCACCAACAGGTCTCCAACAATTTCGAGATGAGCTATTGAAACAACTTGGAGCAAGATTTGATTTGACAATGGATCATCTCCTGGCAGCCACATTCATTGATCCAAGATTTAAACACTACTTATTTTCAGAAGCTGAAACTAAAAAAGCTGTCTTATTTGTAGAGACAATATTGGCTAACTCTGACGGAAGCAAAATTGGCAAAAATTCTGATGAATTGCCACGTGAAAGTCTTGTTCAAGACAGGAATAGGGGAAGCCTTCAATGGATTCAATGTTCAAGAAAGTGCATGATGCTCAAGGAGAAACCAGAATCAACAAAATTTCCACCATTTCTGAGCAAATTAAGGATGAAGTCAGTTTGTATTCGAAGCAAGCAGTTGTAAATCGAAACATTTTAAAAGTATTAATATTTTTCCACTTTTGGCCAGAGCAGCTAGGAATTTGCTTGTAATTCAGGCAACAAATTGTTCATAAGAAAGAGTTAATTCAGTAGGAGGACAAATTATTACTGACCATCGTCACAATCTCTCGGAAAATAATGCTGAAACTTTGATTTGGGCCAAAATAAATAAAGATCTACTTTTTTAAAACGCGAGGGCGCGGTGGTTGAGCGGTAAAGCGTTTGGCTTCCGTACTGGAGGTCCCGGGTTCGAATCCTGGTGAAGACAGAGATTTTTATTTCGGGATTTTCGGGCGCCCTTGAGTCTACCCAGCTCTAACGGGTACCTGACATTAGTTGGGGATAAGTAAAGGCGGTTGGTCGTTGTGCTGGCCACATGACACCCTCGTTAACCGTAGGCCACAGAATCAGATGACCTTTACATCATCTGCCCTAAATGCCACAAGGTCTGAAAGGGGGAACTTTTTTTTAAAACGCCTGCTTTGCAATTTAATTATTGCTAACATTTTAATGTGTTTCAGTATAAATAAACATAATATAATAAAAATTTTGAAGTTCAAGTTTTATTTTATACTTGTTGGTTGTCAAGTTTTTTCAAGAATATTCGATTCGAATTCGATTCGAAATTCGAATATTTTCTGATATTCGATTCGATATTCGATTCGAAAAAAAATTCCTGATTCGCAGGTCCCTACTTGAATTAGCTGGATAAAGAACCAAGCCTAGAAGAGATAAAGTCATAGATTAGATGTCAGTTGGCTATTCCCTTGGCAGTGATGGTAGCATTTAATCCCAAAGGTTTCCTGAATCTGCTTCAGACTTCCAGCATCCAACCTTTGCATAAACTGCCCTGTAATTTTGGAACGAATTCTCTGATCGATTTCTGAAATGCTAATTGAGTCACCTTTTACAACTATAAAACAGATAGAACAGACTGCATTAATTACAGTGTAATTTAGCTTCTCAGTATCGCTTAGTCTTTCCGCTGCTTTATGTATACCTAGAACCCTAAAGTAGCTTTTCGCTCTAAGAGGTCTACATGATTTTATCCTTCCTGCAGCTACAAAAAGTTAAGAGAATTAAGAATATTTAATACTTTGTTTTCTTTTATCTCATTGTCTTTTCACCTTGTCAGCAGATAGCCTATTTCAGATTCTTCACAAAATAGGTTGCTCACTAAAACTAATCAGTATTATGTAATACGTTATGATTGACACTACAGTCTAACTGGTTGATCAGAAAGCTTCAAACATATTTAGTTATTCTAGATTTAATGGTCAACTATCCAGCATTGCTAGGTTGAGGGTGAAAACAACAAATGAAGTTATCCTTGTAAAAGACAAGCTGTTAATGTAGTAAAGGTGACACACATACAGTAGAAGCCCCCGTCTTTAATGTCCCGTTTTTTAAATGCCTGCAAATACATTTATGGACTGACAATCAACTTAAAGATGTCCAATGTGAAAGGGTCACCAGATTCAAAGTATATAACAATGATCCATAGCAACATGTTGTGAATTCTGCTATTTGAGCTGATTTTTGTTACATTAAGTGTTCTTTTTATTGACTCAATTTTTCAAAGTATATGTATATTATAGCATGCGGAAAGGATTTAACAGCTTCTTCTGGATCGATAGTTTCTGATTATCATTTCTCAAGATATGAATCTACACCTACAGTAGAATGCAGCTGGATCATAAAGGCTTCGTTAGGAAAAGTTATATCTTTGAGGTACAATAAGAATATTTTTTATGTTAATATTTGTTTTTAAATTTTAAACTTTATATTTTATTTGTAACAGCTCATTTAGGCAAATGCTCCTATTAGTTTGATGTTATCTGTTCTTTCTTCTGCCTATGGTAAATCATATTCTTCAAAACAACTATATTTTCAAAAGATAAAAAAAAATCATAAATAATCTAACTATTGCATAGTGATGAAATGCTATATTTTGATTTTAGTAGAATTAACGTAAGGTATTATTTTCATTATTACTTTCGTATATCGCTTTCTATAAATCATTTCAGTGAGGTCCTATTTTTTTCTGTGTACGTACGGGTAAGGCGGATCTCTGTGGAAAAATCTTTTAATGCAGCCTAGCAAAAATCACCTTGAGTCATACCTCCAATTAAAGTTGTAGTCTTCATTTAATAACTCAAATCACACTAAATGATACAACTTTTTGCTTAAAAAGCTTAACATGCATATTGCAAATCTACACATCGTCTTGCGGTATGCAAACTGGACTGTCGTTTGGTCGTCATCCTGCTGTAGGTCTTAGGCCTTAGGCCACTGCAACCTATGCGGCCCCCGCGCTAATTCTAAGTGAAAATTGTTAAATTAAACCATTTAAGCTTATTATTTATTGGTTTATGCGGCCTCCTGATTTTCCACGAGCTACTGGAAATCTCCAGAAAATATATGAAAAAGTCATGAAAACCTAATGAAATTATTAAAATCTTCTGAAAATTGGAAGATTTAATCATTTCGGATAGCCATTCAATATGGACTATTCCAATCTTACTCGCGTTTAAAAAAAAAATCATTGTCCGTAACAAAAACACGAAGTTCCAATACTTAATTTACTTTGATAGTCAATGACATATGAATGTAAACCTAAATCTATCTTGACCTCTTAAAAGATCAAAAGCAATATTTTGGTAGTTAATAGTAATCTTAATGTTTATCGGCTTTTTGTTAGAAAACTACCATCTACTGTAGATTGCTTGTAAAGCTAATTGGACCAAGATTTTGTAGGCCTACTTAGTAAAGTATAAATAAAAAACAAAGACGAATTTATTTTTAAAACGTTTAGCTAGAAAATTAAATGTATTGTAAGACAGAAGTACGATTTTACATATACAGAATTGTTTTCATAAAAATCCGGAACAACAGATTTTTGTAAATGAGAAGAAGATGATTTGTTTTATTTATTACAAGTGCAATTTCAAATAGTAATTGGCGTCAGTAGAATATACAAACCTGACTTTTGTGGGTGACAGTACAGGCGAGAGGTCATTGTGCTGACCACATGACACTCTGCTTGTTAACCGTTGGCCGAAGAAATAGATGGCCATCTGATCTAGAGATAGCAAGGTCTGAAAGGCAAACTTTGTTTTATTTTACTAAGATAATTCTGTTGAATATCTTAACACATGTGCGAAATATAAATACATAATTTTTATTGAAACAACTAGACATTGTGAATACTCTATTCATTATTTATTAAATTATATATTGTTGTTGATTTTTGTATATCCGATTTGAATCTAGTTTTCAGAGTATGTATTTATGGTACTCTACGGACAGTTATTTTGAAAATCGGCCAGCGTATATTGAAATATATGAGGGGAGAAACAGCAGCGCAAAGATGATTGCTAGATTTAATGGAGGACCTTACAGTTCGGTTCCAAAGGGCTTGGTTCGATCTTCAAGCAACGAAATGTACATTGTACTATATACTGGATTTTTTTCTACCTTGTATGGTTCCTATTACGGTAGAACAACAGATAACAAGGAATTTAGTGCTGCTTATTGGTCACATGGTAAGTAGTATTTTATTTTTTTTAGTCCGATATTTAGTATTATATGAAAAAAAGTTATAAATACCTTATTTACATATCTATTGTAATATTGTTCAAATATACTTAATATAAATATTTAAATGGTAACTATATAATTACTACGGCAGTACATACTTCGAATTCCTTAGCTAGTGTAAAACATTTGGAAAAAAAATATTGTACAATCTCCCTTTTCAAAATAGCTTGGTATGTTACACAATTAAATTATACATCAGTACATAATTAAATAAACAGTCATTTTAATGGGATTGTATATGTTTTAATTTATGTTAGAAAGACCAAAAAAAAGTTTAGCGCAAAATACCTTTCATTTGTTTTCTTTTCTTTTCCTCTATCCAATTAGAATGCCAGCTTTTTACTTATGGTTCAAACTGCACACAACCTTGTACTTGTATACAAAGTAATACTCAGTACTGTAATAGTACCACTGGTCAATGTGTCTGTAAACCAGGCTGGACATCCACTGATTGCTCTGTGGACATTGATGAATGTTTTGAGAATCCTCTATCATGTCCTGACTACTCAACATGTACAAACACTGCTGGAAGTTTTCAATGTACTTGTAAAGAAGGACTTGTTATGAACGAAGGACAATGCAAATGTAAGTTTTATTTTATGAAATAGGTTTAAAAAATTAAATAAAAAAGATAATCAGGAACAATTAGCTAATCAGTTAGATAATTAGGTTTGTGCAAAATGCCCTTCTGTCACAATCAGATCTCAAAATCTAGAAGAGAAATGAAAAATATTTTTCCCCATGCGATGCGGTTCGGAAGTTTAGATGCAAGGGTACTTTTGGTTTTCTAAAAGCAAACCGTTTAATTTGTAAAATTGATTATGCAAAATTTTTTTCATAAAAATAGGCCTACAACCAATTCTAAAATAGTACATAAATGTAAAGGAGATAATGCCATATTATGTTATAGAAACATAACTCTATGTGTATTTTCGGTATCACTAAGTCAAATATATTTATAATATGTACAAGAAATGTTCACAACAAACATAAATATTAGTCTATATTTTTTTCCTAGTCAGCTAGCTGCTAAATTAAAAGAAAACATATATGTATGTTTATAAAGGCTAATAATGCACTTTGTATATAAATATAACGTACATTTTTTACTATGTACATTTTATGCAACGAATTTCTTGCACTGGTAGGACGGCCGCGACCAAACATTATACTAAACTAGTTCCCTAAATATTTTTAAATAATCAAATTCTATTTATTTTTTGTTTATTGCTGCCATTAGGATAAAAGATGCTTTTTGTGTGTTTTGTCTGTTGGTTGGTCTGTCCGTCACGGATTGTTCCGGATGTTGTTGTTTTTTTATGTGAAAAACAAATCGATGCCAACTAATGCTTGTTAGCTCTTCTAACTTATATTACATTAAAATTCCGTGCTTATACGTTGCAAAAACACATGATCAATAAAATGTTTGCAAAAAGGCGTCAATACTTTGACCTATTTCCTGTTTACACGCGACCAACTTGTGTCTAGCGAACACTTTCATCTTGAGTTCAATTTACATGGTATTTGGTGACAATCGAATCTTCATACGTTT
>JADKLZ010057633.1:22807-34715 GCA_021533235.1 Biomphalaria straminea | reverse complement strand
AGTTCAATTTACATGGTATTTGGTGACAATCGAATCTTCATACGTTTATTTATCACTATCATCTGGAACACTGGAGACCTTTGACAAAATTTAATTTATTAAAAGTTTCTTAAATTGTTATCAATATTTTCTATAGCAACAACAACAAAAAAATATTATAAATACTAGGGTAGTCAGCCCAATGTTTTGCTGATTGTGGTGCTGTAGGTTCAACATCAAACTTTTATGGTCGTAAAAATCTATCCACGTTTAGAATCAATAATGTACTTCATGGGGGTAGCCGAAGAGTTGGGGTAAGACCTCTCCCATCTAAATAAGTTCCAACCCCTGCGGGGGGTGGGGAATTTGGGAAAATATTTTTAGTTAATTTTGTTTACTTTAGATGATATATTAATGTTAAATTATCACCTGCCTCAGCGCAGCCAAAGAGTTGTGGTTTAGTTTAAACTCCCTTTCAAAGGGTTTTTGAGGTAACCCACCTCCTCTTCTATAAAACAAACATGCAAACGACAGTCACCGAATTTTAAGAATGGGGGATTTTCAGTTTAAAACCACCTCCAAACTTTTTTTTACCATAAAACCTACCATATTAGACTAAAGCATACAACAGTCACCACATTTTTAGCGTAGCTAAGAGGGGTTTTCTGTAAAAAAAAAAAAAAAAAAAAAAACCTCTAGAGGGTTTTGAATTTAAAACCCTCTACGGCGGTGTTTGAAGCTAAAAACCATCTCAATATAAAATTAATGAGTACAAATGTCACAAATTATATGGGCAAAGACAATGAGGATTTTTTAACCCTTCCTCCAGAGAGTTTTTAGTTTAAAACCCCATCCATGTAGTTTTTTAGTTAACACCCTACCCCTATAGAGTTTGGACGTTAAAATCAAACTACAGTCACCGAATTCTATGGGCGTAGAGGTTACAAAATTCTACCAGTCGGTGGGCTCCATTATGAAAGGGCAGTGAATAGCAGATTTTGTTTTGAACTAAAAATTTTTATAGCAGAAAAAATGCACTGTACATACCTCAAAAAATTGTGTTTTAAATACCGGAAATGATGCTTGGTGTGGGGTCCCCATGCCGACAATGGCGCGGCGTCTACAGTATTTCTATTAACGCCAGGAAAAGCCTATTCTAGGGTATAATAAATGTCTTCTATAAGAATAACAGTAGGAATATCATAAAGATTAATTACGCACACACACACACACACATATATATATATATATATATATATATAGTGGGGGATTTCCCCCAAACACCCCTCCCGAAAAAGATCCTGGCTACCCTCGTTATGTATTCTGTAGTGTAATAGATTGAAGCGCTTTAATATAAAAGAAGCAGTGTTAACAACTAAAGCTTTATTACACAGACTGACAAAAATAACTACACACATTGTACAGGTCAAGACATGGAAGGTATACAGTACACCATCTCACTTTGGTTTAACGTATGCCAAAAGCAGTCTTTTTTGGTGAGCTAAAAGGTGGTCGACGTAACAGAGGCGCACAAGGAAACGCTTCAAAGACCAGCTTAGGCGTAAACTTTCCTTGGCTGACATAGAAGAGAGCACCTGGCTGCATGCGGCGTCGGAACGAGACAGCTGGAGGTCACTCACGATTCACGAAGGCCGCGGGATACACATTTGAGACCAAAAGAAATTATGCTGCCGAGGACAAACGCAGACGACGAAAAGAAAATCCAAATCGACCACCTGCGGACAATGGTCATGCGTGCCCTGGATGTTGCAAAATATGTAGGCCACGGCTGGGACTACGCAGCCACGGGAAATACTGTATTCTTCACTAAACTTCGGACTCGAAGACAAGCTTTATTATTAAGTTAGTTAAAAAATAATGAAATGTAAACAAATCTGAATAAACAAACAATTTCATGATATGTTGCTAATAAATGATGATGAGTAATAATAGTTAAAAACAAAAACAAGATTACAAAGAGAGTTTGTCTCAGAGGCGGCCCCCGTAGGAGTCGGATCCCTGTCGGATTTGCCTATTCGTAAGAAATGGTCAAGACGTGATTTAATTTTGATGGACAAAGGTAATAATGTTTCAAAGACTCTTTTGTCGTTGTTTTACATGTTTCGGATGTTGAAAATAATTTAATTTCTCGCTGGATGACGGAGGATAACAGCGAGCAGGGTATAAAGCTGCCTGATCGTGATGTTTGCGCACGTTTAAGCAAGAAAAGTAATTGTAGTGTAAGAAAGAAGTGTTATTTTAAATAAATAAAGTTAAAATAATTCTCATAAAAATCCGGAACAACCAATTTTTGTAAATGAGAAGAAGATTATTTGTTTTATTGGTGACCGATGACTTCATCCCCGGTTATTTCATCCCCGGTCACTTCATCCCCCGGTCATTTCATCCCCTGGTCACTTCATCCCCCGGTCAATTCATCCCCTGATATTTTCATCATGTGATCATTTTATCTAACAAATTATAATTTAAAAAATCATTAAATGAGCAATATTTAATGTATTCATTTTTTATTTAAATGATAAAGTTGTAACTAGAATAAAATTAAAATAAAATGTCATTAAAAACTATAAAAATGAACGATGTCTAAATATAGATGTAATGTAAAAAAAAAAAAAAAAAAGTGTTTTTGTGTAAGATAGTAAGGCTATCGATTGTAAGTACAGAAGACGAACCATCGATTTATATTGATGAACAATGTTTGTTATTTTCTTTGCCAGTCTTATAACACAATTTGCAACTATAATGTTTAAAAGGATATCAAGCAAAACTTATACAGGCGACATGATATCCCGAGGATGGGTGAAGTCCGCGTTTATTAGAAAAAATAAAACCTTATTTCAAGGCTAAAAATGACGCGCCTATTTTCAAGAAAGAGCGATTGAAAAATAAAATAAAGTGAAACACGGTCGTACTTCCACCACACCTTGGTCTTTGATGAGTTATTAGTGGCACGGTCATAATTATTGTAATTGCATTTCTCTCTCAAAAGATTTCCACTACTTGCACCATACCTTGGCCTTTGTTGATAAGTTATCAGCATTTATCAGCAGCGCGGTAATAGTTATTCTAATTTCACTTCTATCTCTCAAAAGATTCCCACTACTCGCTCCACACCTTGGCCTTTGATGATAAGTTATCAGCCGCATGGTCATATACATTCCAATTGCACTTCTATCTCTCAAAAGATTCCCACTACTTTCACCACACCTTTGCCTTTGATCATTACGCTATAGCTAAGTACACATCCAGATTTACCATATAATATAAGATTTCCCATTAAGAATACTAAGTGAAAAAGGAAACACCATAAAAGCATTAGTAACATGTCATAAAATGTCAAAAAGCATTCTACATAATCATATTTATATATAAAATATTTAATTGGGGATGAAATGACCGGGGGATGAAGTGACCGAGGATGAAGTGACCAGGGGATGAAGTGACCAGGGGATGAAATGACCGGGGGATGAAGTGACCGGGGGATGAAGTGATCGGGGGAGGAAGTGACCAGGGGATGAAGAGACCAGGGGATGAAATGACCGGGGGATGAAGTGACCGGGGGATGAAGTGACCGGGGGATGAAGAGACCAGGGAATGAAATGACCGGGGATGAAGTGACCGGGGGATGAAGTGACCGGGGGATGAAGTGATCAGGGGATGAAATGACCGGGGATGAAGTGACCGGGGATGAAATGACCGGGGATGAAGTGACCGGGGATGAAGTGACCGAGAACCGTTTTATTTGTTAGAAGATGGATTTCAAACAGTTTTTTTTTGGCGTTAGTAGATTTTGCTAATAAAATTCGGAACAATTTTGGCGACGATTTGTAAGATTATAAATGTTTCGTAGGTAGATTTCTTTTTCAAAACAAAATCCAGAACATTCTTTACTGATTTAAAAACTTTTGCTATGTTTCAGCAAGAACATTTCATCTAAATAGGTCATACATTTTTTAAAGTTGAATATACGGATCAGTTGATATCGATAAGTAAACTATAGTGTCGTATTGTCAAAGAATAAAATTGTAATATTAGTAAATTATGCGATATTTCAAACAATCATTTGACATGATTTATGTTTTATAAAACAAAATCCGGAACAACTTTGTAGTTAATGAAATATAAGTCAGTATAGAGATTCTAATTTAGTATTTATACGTTATTTACATAAAAAAAAACAGAACAACATATTAAAGATCAAGTGTTTTTTGCAACGTTTAAGCCTGGTAATAACATTTAATATAAGTTAGAAGTGCAAACAAACATTTTTTTATTTTGATTTTTTTTTTCACGGAACAATCTATTATACATACTTACACTAGCGCAATATTTCTGAAGGAACATTAAAGGTAAAATCAGATTTTCAATAGCCTTTAGTGGATTTTTTATCTAACGGTGACTGACAGACCAACAAATAGACAAAAGTCACAATGCAAACTTCTTTCATTCTAATGGGGGCACTAATAAAAAAATATAAAAAAATCTGAAAAAAAAAAGTTGAAGAAATTAGTTAAGAACTGTCATAGCCGGGCTTTTCGCTAGTATACGAAAGTCACTGCATAAAAATCCATTTTAAGAATAAGTGTACTTCTTTGTTAGCATATTGTAACATTGCCTCCCTTACATTTACGTATTTGTTTTAGAATTAGTGTATTGTTATTAAAAATCGCTTGAATAATTAATTTTATAAATTAAATGGTTTGCTTTGAGAAAACTAAAAGTAGCCGTTGCACCTAAACTTTTCAAGCTGGTGAAATAATATTTTTCGTATCACTTCTACTTTTGGCGCCCTGAGTGTGACAGACGGACAGACGGACATTTTGCACAAACCTAATAGCGGCTTTCCCCCTTACGGGGGCCGCTAAAAAAACAGTTGTTTTTTGCGTTTGTTTTACAAATGTAGTCATTCTAATTATATTCTTCATAACAGTCAATGTTACCAGCAGTGTCATTTCCTGCACCACAAGAAAATGTTCACATGTATGCGTCAAACTACTACAGAAACCACAGAACAATGAACAATGCTACTGTCCTATTGGCATGGAGTTAAACGGAGATCAATGTGTTGGTAAGAGAATGTCTAACTAGTTTTACTTTATCTTAAACATCCAGGATGATCCAGCTTACTATCTCTTATTTCGACACATAAGTTCTAATTATACACAAAAGATTTAGACACATGCAAAATCTCTAAGTTGATCAGCGTCAAAAACTTCTAAATATACTTTAAAAACAAACTAATTTTCCTATGTTTCAGTTGGCCAATAAAAACACAAAATGCAAAAGGATTTATAAAAAAATATGTAAGGATAATAATTGCACATTTACTGCCATATCTCTATACTAATTGTTTTCTTTTCTTTTTCATTTTTTACAAATTATATAATATAATAATTAAATATCAGGTGGCCTTGCTCGGTTAAATAATTTCTTAATAAAGGTTATATACCTGAAGTCATTTTGGGAATAAGTTTAAAATTAAGAAAATGAAAGATCGGACAAAACTACTAATCTGGAAAGTTGTTTTAGTCTCTTGTTAGTTGTAAATTTAATTGTACATGGCGATAAAATATAAAGTCTCTTAAGTCCTAACAGTCTAGACAAACCACAGCTCACGTCCGTCTTATAGTTTTACAATACATCTTTAGCTTAAACTATTGTAGGCCTACTATTATTGGCTTGGAAAAAAGTCTTTGCAGTATAACTTCTAAGATGGTTACGTTTAGACATTTAATTTTGGAACTGTTTTTAATAGACTTAAATCAATGAATTAGTTTTCTAAAGAAAAGTTTCCGTCGGGCACCTCTGTTACGCCGAACAATATGTTCGTCCCCCATGCCCTGCCCAGCCTGACCGGCTTTTGCCAACCATCCATCCCAGTGGTGCTACAGCCCGTGGAGGGATATGGTCTGCTTTTACACAGTCCTTCATTCATATCTCTCCTGGGCTCTTCGTATCCACGCCCTAAAAAAATTAAAACACAATAACTAATCATGCATCGGTGTGGTGACTGTGTTTGTATAAGACTTTAGTATAGAGCATTGTAGAAACCACTCGATTGAACTTGGTTGTTAGATGTTGGGAATTCTGGGTTTATTTGTATTTATTTGTTAATTCCCTTGGTTGACTGGGAAATGTGGAGTAATGGCCCTTGAATTTTATCATTGTTACCAGAGGCTGAGTTATGGAGTGTTATAGCAAGTGTCAGGTTTACGAATTGTTGTGTTGTTAATAGCTGAAAACCCTTAAGGTCCCTAGGGTCCAACTGACAAAAACATCATTCACCCACACAGTCGTGCAGAGAGTAAACAACTATATGGATGATTTAAATAACACAAAAACAATATGAATTTAATTGTAGGATGCTGATCTAGGAATAGGGCCTATTTACAATGAAAAATGATATATGATAAATAGATAATATAGATAGTTAATACATAATATATATACATAAACTGAGATTATGTTATAGCTAGAGATATTCTTCAATAATATACATAGCACCTTGCTACTGATAATAAACTGGCACCCCTGATGTGTGACGGCCCTGACACTCACGCTGTCAATACCACGCCAATCTGGCGGTGTCACCCAAGACTGGAATATATATATATAGAGAGAGATATCTCTGCGAAGACAAGCAGCACCCACAGTGGCATACGTTGAGTGGATACAATTCCGACACTGGCACCCCTAAACAGTTGTCCACAAATCCTAATGAATAGAATAATGTATGTCCAAGAAACTATAACTCCAAGAAACTATAAGTCCGAGAAACTATAAATCCAATAAACTATAAGTCTAAGAAACCATTACAGACTACGGACTAACACACCGTCCGTTTTAATAAAAAAAAATCAGCAGGTGAACTGTCTCAGGACATCGAGTGACCAATGACTTTGTGACCTAGCAGAAAAACAATAACAATACAAGGCCCTCTCGCCACGTACAAACAATACGAGCAGATGAAATCACAATACCCAAAAGAGTTAGGTGAGAACAAGGACACCTCACCGAACTATGTGACTGCAAGATAAGAGTAATATAAGTAATCCGTTTCAGTAATCATGTGTACAGTCATTTAGTTGACATTTTGATGTGTTCTCTTAAGTTACCGTTTTATTAAAATTCTATTTTATTGTTGTTTCATCGTTGGAGTCTCTTAAAGTATTTAAAGAAGTCGTAGTATGTCTTGTCGAAATACGATCCTAGTAAAGTCAGTAAAGAGTTCATAACAATCACAACAATGGTGGAGCAGCAATTGGGTCAACAATTCGACAGGTGAACAATTTATAATTTTATTACTAGTACTACTGATGTGTCAAATCTTTGACATGAACTAGGAGAGTTGTTACATATTGTCTTCTAGTTCTGCAGTGAAATAAAGAACCGACTAGTCACTAAGACTATCTTCATAAATCGGAAGAATATACCTACGCCCATAAGATGGCCGAGAAAGTATACGGTGACGTACTAAAACTTTACGAGACGGGCAAGACTCTTGGCTACCAGAAAGAAGAATTGGAAGAGTGGGTTGCGAAAATTATGAGACAGAACGAGGAGAGAGACATGAGAATAGAAGAGAGGAAACAAAAGGCGAAAGTAGAAGAGGAATAAAGAAAAGAAAGGGCGAAAATAGAAGAACGAAAGATGACAATGCAGGAAGAAGAGATGTGGTTTAAGTGGAAACTGGAGGAGGATCAAATGGCAGCCAAGATAAGAAGAGATGATGAAGAATCTAAGGCCAAAATCGCAGCACTTGGAAAAGAAAATAAAGCAAAAGATGTTGATCAACAAGAAAACAGAGAAACAATGAAAAGAAGCACGCCCCAAACAAAGAGACAAAAATTCGTTGAAGGCACCGACAAGATGAATGCCTTTATCAACAGGTTCGAAATGCTTATGAAGTTGGAAAAGGAACCGCAACATGAATGGGCTATACAACTCCTCAGTCTGGTTGGAGGAAAGGCTCTCGACGCACTACAAGTCCTAAGCGACGACGAGGTAGCAAACTATGCCACCCTAAAAAAAAACTTTGCTCGAGTTCTACCAGTACAGCGAGGATGATTACCAGCAAAAGTTCCACGAACTCAAACCACCATCAGATGGCAACATGAAACAATTTGTTTCTGACGTAAAGATTATACATTCGAGAAGTGGATCCAAGCGGCTGGAATTGAACAATCCTTCGAGAGCCTGAAACAATTTATAATAGTAGACAAGATCACATCTACAGCGGGAAAGAATCTGTTTGCTTTCCTACAGGAAAGAAAACCAAGGAATGTAGAGACCATAATGGAACTGTGTCAGACGTATGTAGCGGCACATCCGCAAAAGGTTGAACACAGTGAAGAATTGGAATTTGCCGCCGCAACGATCTCTACAACAGCACCATTCACAAAGAAAGAAACAGAACAACAACGTAGTCCCCCACAAAACAGAAATATATAGAGACATACAGAGAGAGAACAAAATGATTATAGACCAAATCAGTCATCGTCCCAGAGAAGTGAAGTGAGGTGCTTCAACTGTAGGAAAATAGGACACATAGCGAAGCATTGTAGAGAGGCAAGGCGAAGAGAATACTGGAAGAATTATGTTGTGGCTCACGTAGGAGGCTTAGCAGAGAGTCTTTCACCGTACGTTACCCCTGCAATAGTAAACGGGAATCACATCCTTTCCCTACGCGACACAGGAGCCACGAAATGTGTACTTCTAACAAAACTTGTCAGGCCCCATCAGTACACCAAGAGACAATGCAAAGTACAAGGTTTTGGGGGGCAGGTCAAAAGTTACCCGACCTCTATAGTACACATTAACTCCCCTTATTTCAATAAAACAGTTGAAGCTATAGTAGTCGATAAGGGACCATTCGATTTGCTGATAGGAAATGTTCCAAACATAGAATTTCCAAGAGAGGATAAGATCAACAGTTGGAAACAATTTTATAACTGGAAGCTACCCAAGAAGATGATTGTATGCAGATTCAACAACAAATGGCACAAAACCCCAACCAAAAAGAAGTACCGGGTACTGATCCCTAGTCAGATAAGTCCTATAGAAACCATACAGCAAGTTGAAACCAGACAACAAAAACTGAAACGAGAACAGGAAAGTTCTGGTGATGATCTCCTGAACATAACTAAAAGAGATGATAGTGACGGAACGCCTGGGAGCGATACTATGACATAGATAGGCAACCCAGAAAAATTTCAAGAATCTCAAAATAAAGACCCCACTCTGACTAAAATCTTTAATTTGGCAAAGAAAGGAACAGTAGCAAGCAAAAAGAGAAGTAAGAAAGAATTCATAATAAAACAAGGCACCTTAATTAGAAAGTATACCGATGAAAGGGGTGAATTCAAACAATTAGTAACACCCAAGGAATACAGATTAATGATACTACAGCAAGGTCACGATCTATCTGTAGCTGGACACATGGGTCGTGAAAAAACAAAACAAAGAATACAACATTCCTTCTATTGGCCGGGCATGGACAAAGACATTGCTAAATATGTGTCATCCTGCAAAATATGCATGGACATGAGGAAAAATAAACCAAGACTAGCTCCTATACAGAGAACAGATCTAGCATGTAGACCTTTCGAGAAAATTGCAGTTGATATTATAGGACCGACATCCACAATGTCAAAAAGGGGTCACAGGTATATTCTAACAGTTGTAGATTTCGCTACAAGATGGGCAGAGGCATACCCTTTGAAAAAAGCTACGGCAGAAGAAACAGCTGGAGCTTTGCTGAACTTGTTCACTAGAATTGGGTTCCCGGATACTATCCTAAGTGATAGAGGAGTACAGTTCACAGCAAACCTACTCGTCACATTACGAACACCCTAGGGATAAAGCAGTGCTTTACCTCCCCTTACTGTCCCCAGAGTAATGGGGTCTGCAAACGACTTAACGGGACTGTAAAACCATGTTAGAAAAGGCTTCAGTAGGTAGAGAAGAGGACTGGGACTTATTTTTACCTTGTGTCCTTTTTGCATACAGGGAAGTCCCCCAAAATAGTACTGGTTTTTCACCATTTGAGCTAATCTATGGAGCGAATCCAAGGGGGCCGCTCCAAATATTGAAATCTCTACTCTACAAGAAGGATCTAGATGAAGATAGCAGAAACTCGTTAGAGACCATAGTTAACCTTGGAGACAGAATAATTCGAGCTTGTCATATCGCAAAAGAATCACTCAACGACAATGGGATACAAACAAGAGAAAGAGTAAATAGAAATAGGAGATTAAGAACATTTAAAGTTGGAGAAGAAGTTCGGGTGTTGCTACCTGATAAGAGGAAAATGGAACTATCATGGAGAGGGCCATTTAAAATCACAAGGAAAGTGAACAATGTAGACTACGAGATTGACGTCAATGGGAAAAGAAAAATCTTTCACATTAATATCTTATCCCCATATCATGTGTGATCCAGTGAACTAATCAATGAAACCCATCAAGCAGAAACCATAAATTGCCATGATTTCTGAAGAAGACAATGACAATGAGAATACGCTACCTACATACACAACAAATACAGAAAACTGGACATGTGTAAAAATCGGTAACGTGGCGGAGAAGAAGAAAAACCAAATCAAGGCCATCCTACAAAAGTATCAGAAGTATTAACCCATGTGCCGGGGAAGACAACAACCATAACCCATGACATCACCATTACGGGAGACGAACCAGGAAAGATAATCCGCTACAACTTGCCACTAAACTACATAGAAGCGATTAGAAAGGAGATAGATGAGCTTATAAGTCTGGGAATTATCGAAAGATCGAAATCCCCATTTGCAGCCCCAGTAGTAATGGTCAAGAAAAAAAACGGAGAAACCAGAATGTGCGTAGACTATCGTCAATTAAACAGCGTTACAGTTTTAGACGCAGAACCCATGCCCAACCCAGAGGACTTGCTTGCTACGTTAGCTAATGCCAAAATATTTAGTAAGTTAGACCTTGCAAAAGGTTACTATCAGATTCCAGTAGCGGAAAGTGTACGCCATCTAACGGCATTCTCTACTCCATTTGGACTATACCAATGGAAGTACATGCCATTCGGTCTGGTGAATGCTCCTGCAACATTCAACAGACTTATGAGAATAGTTCTGTCAGGCCATAAAAATGTGATCGCATATATGGATGATATATGTGTGTATAGTGAGAACTGGCAGGAACATGTGGAAGCTTTAGAGTCAATCTTGAACACACTTCAACGACATGGTCTAACTGCTCGACCAAGTAAACTAAAACTTGCTACAGATACTATTGAATTTCTAGGCCATGACATAAGATATGGACTGTTAAAACCAAGAGAAAACACCGTACAACGAATCCTAGAAATTGAGACTCCAAGGAACGTAAAGGACGTTAAGAGACTAATTGGTTTGGTTAACTTCTACAGGAAATACATTCCTAACTGTGCTGAAATGATCAAACCCTTGACAGATTTGACAAAAACTAAGAACGGCGAAACGGAAAGTAGGCAGAATAGCACACAGAGGAAAATTAAGTGGGACCAACATTGCGAGCAAGCGGTGCAAGCAATAAGACAAGTATTTCAATCAGAACCTATCTTAAAACTACCAGACCTGGCAAAGACATTTACATTGGCAACCGATGCGTCGTCTACAGGGATTGGAGCGTGCTTACTGCAGGAACATGAAGGCAATCTCCATCCAGTCTGTTACATCAGCCGTAAGCTTATGGACACAAAGCAACGATATGCAGTTGTAGAAAGAGAATGCCTAGCCATCGTCTGGGCAACCTCTAAACTTGCTATATATCTATTAGGCAAGCCGTTCATTCTGCAAACGGACCATGCACCTCTCAAAGCGCTAAACGGCCGCAAATTAAACAATGGAAGAATGGCCCGTTGGGCATTGAAACTGTCTGATTTT
>JADKLZ010057633.1:0-17807 GCA_021533235.1 Biomphalaria straminea | reverse complement strand
TTCTTATAGTCTGACAGTCTGGCTGAGCAGGGCACATATCCCGTAAAATAATCTGAAGAGTTTCTTTAGTGTTCTGTTTGTTCTATATGTAGTTGTACTGCGATTAAATATCAAGTCTCTTAAGTCCTCCTATCGTCTAGACAGCGTAAAACTATCGTAGGCCTACTATTATTGGCTTGGAAGAAAGTCTTTGCAGTTTTACCCAATAACGTAGAAATTTGCGTCACTCGATGTTTCGTACTAAAGCCATAATTGAATATACTAATTCCAAAATTAAATGTCTGAACGTACCAATTTACATATAGAACAAACAGAACACTAAAGAAATTCTTCGGGTTAGTAGTCTTTATCCGATCGTTCATTTTCGTAATTATAAAAAAAATCCCAAAATGACTTCAGGTATATAACCTTTCTTATGAAATTATTTTACCGAGCAAGGCTCGGCCACCTGATATTGTATATATATATATATACATACAAGAATTGCTCGCTTAAGAGTATAGGATATATATATATATATATATATACATACATACATACATACATACATAAATACAAACATACATATATACAAGAATTGCTCGCTTAAGAGTATAGGATAATAATATACACTTAGTAATTATCGTGAGTCAAAATAAAGATAAAAAGTTTAGCTGAGCAATATAAAGTTGTATGAACAGATAGTTACAACTTTACAACTGAAGTTAGTGATTACGCTACTTCAGTGAATTTGCAAGAATTCTTTTAAGATAAAGTCAATAGTGTATTAAGAATCAATAAATTGAATGAATGTACATATTTGAAAAAACTTAATAAACAAAAAAAAGCAAGTGAAAGTTTTTTTTATATATCCCTCAATTGATTATGTTTGTGCCATTGAATATTCTCAAAGAAAAGTAACCATTATTGCAATCCTAAACATAAAATTCGCATTAATCGTTAAATTTTGCAAAGATAATTTAAGCTTTGTAAGATAAGATAAGATAAGATAACTTTATTGATCCAAACAAATGAAATTTTGTTTTGACTACAATTGACAACCTCAGCGTAATTACTGTACAACAATAACATAGATTTACGATATGGATGCACATACAAACAACATTCCACAGGAAAAGAAGACATACAACACACAGGAAAAGAAGACAAACAACACACTCATAACCAGCGCATAGAAATAGACGTTTATGTATATCTTGATGATGGCAAAATGTTAATTATTTTATTGGTCATCCAGGGTCTATTGTAGCTGAATGTTTTTAATTTCCTTCTTTCATATAATAATGTTTTCATATTATGTATAAAACATTGGTTTGCTGATGGTCGGAGTTCGAACCATGCTTGCTTTATGAATGGTTTTCCTCACTCCTGCATTAGGTTTGGTCATAGACGTTATATCCTTCCTATACTTTCCATTACTATTCAAAGATGTAAGGAAATGATTCAGTGTGAACATGACCTAACCATGGTACATATCCGTGTGAAAATTCACCCTCATTGTAAAAAAAAATTATTTATTTATTTTCTTAAATAACTTATTGCACCCTTATACGCGGTCTATTACTTTTTACTTGTATGAAATGTAGAAAAAATCTTTTTAAATAGAACCATGACATATGTTGTTTATAATCTTTTACCGCTCTGATTATAGCGGTCTTTTCACTGTTAGCAGCAGTATATTGAAGAAATACGAAAGACACAACGTTATGCTAGGTGGTGGTTCGGCTTCCGGAATCACTATGGCATGACTAACTGGAAAATGGCCACGCCAGTGAATTTGAGTAAATGATAATCTTACTGACCTATGGACGATTGACAAATCTCTCATTTCAGTCTTATAGAAAACTACCATTTTTTTAGTCAAGTTTCTAAAGGACCTTTAGCTCTTGCTATATCATTCCATTGAATATTATTCGAACTAATTGGTCAAATTTCAATCACTATAAACTGTTTTAGGTAAGAATTTAAAAAAATATTTTGTTTTATTTTTGTCTTTAAATATTGTGATTTTTCTCTGTGTTAGCCTGCAGAAACAACAGATATGGACCAGATTGTTACAGAAGCTGTGACTGTGTTCAAAACCAGACATTGTCGTGTGATACAAGAACTGGTAACTGCACATGTTTGCCTCTTTGGAAAGGAGCGAATTGTTCAACAGATTATGACGTGTGCACAGATCCATACTCAAAAGACCAATGCCAAATGTATGCTAATTGCACAGACACAGGTAGTGTGAAGGGCTACAGATGTCGATGTAGTATGGTTGACGGCTATATAGAGGCGACCAACAGAACTTGCGTTCCTACGAGTACGTACTCTTTTTGTTCTTCTATAATATAAAATTCTTGGTGCTAGATGAATGAATGACCCATTACTGATTATTCCGCTTGCGGTATTCTGATGAAATACACGTTATTGTTTACCGGAGGCATAGAACTAATAGGATATTTTTACTATCTAAACCGCAGCGGTTTCGAGGCACAAGTGGCGTAAGTTTATTTTATCTTCTTATCTTATATAATACTGACGTTAATTTTAAAAAAAATCACCTTCTTAACAAAATCGTCATACAAACAGCAACTTACGCATGTGAGACATGGAAATCATCTGCCAAAATTGAGAAAAGACTAAATGTGGCTCGACAAAAAATGGCTGAGACGGCGTATTTATCCTAATATTATCTTCATGTTAAGGCGAGACCTCTTTTAGTAGACCTGTTTTGGTCAGCATAAGAAATCAACAGAATGATGGTTAAACGCTCAAAAACATCTAATTTTAATAACCTTTTGAATAATGTTTATTTGAAAAATATTTTAATATAAATTTATATGTTTTTACTACATTGCAAACACAACCAATTTATTCCTTAAAAAGATAAGATACCCTAAATTTAGATTGAGGCTTTAAGAATTACCGTCGAAAAAAAAATATATTCGAAAAATAATACTTTAAAAAAAGCTCATTTGTGAGACAGTTTGTTCAATGTTCAATAGGTCTATTTGTGAATTTGTTATGTTACAAAACTTTAATTCAAAGCTGTAAATACAGAAAAATTGTTCGCAAATGTACGTACTCCCAAACATCGCTAGAAATCTAGCTGCTGCGCAGAAAAGGTTTTGAAACTTCTCTCTCGGAAGAAACTGGTAGAATTTTGGAACGCCAACAGCAACGTACTTTTACTTCAGAACAGAATCACACTGCAGCTCCAATAGTTCCATCTGGACTTCCTCTGGAACGTTTTTCATGTCGTCTGCGAACGGAGTGGCAACAAGGAAAAACTGTGGTTCGAGAGCAGTGAATTGCTGAAAAATCTTCTAATAGTCTGGAGAGAATGTCTACGTAGTCTTTCAGGCGCTGTGGTTCAACCTTTATGTTCTGTAGAAAAGAGAAATGAGCCAAGTTTCCATCTGCCAGCAGAGTGGCCCGCAAAGTCAGCTTGCATCTGAAGGATTTTATGCGGTCAAACATCACGGTAATCAGCTGATTTGTGCCCTGTAGTTGTGAATAGAGTGCGTGATGTCAATAAGAAAAGCAAAATCCAACAAAAACATTGGGTCACTGAGCTGATGTATATCCCTGTCTTTCATTGCCATGATCAATGCTATTTTCCGTCTCAGTCCTAAAAATCTCTGGAGCACGTTTCCAATCCAATAGGTTGGAACGGCAGTATAACGGTGGCCTGATTGTAACCGCTAGTCCTCGGTTAGAATCATTCCACCGTTTATCCAACTTCTGCTGAAAGCCTAAGCGATCTATGGGCGAATGTGAGACCTCATTTACTGAATTGTGCAGTTGTAAATCATGTCACGGCTTGTATGTGGTCATTGTAAATTTTATCTAATTTTTTTGAATTCGCGGACGTTGCCGCGGGCCGCACAAAATAGTTTCGCGGGCCGCATGTGGTCCGAGAACCGCGTGTTTGAGACCCCTTTCTTAGACAATCAAACGGTTCCTATAGAATAAATATATTCCATAATATAGTTTTTTTCCGTTATATAAACACACACACACACACAAAGCGACCCATTATAACGAAAAGTTCGTTTACCATTGGTCAGCTGTTTAATTGTGCTGTCAAGCATTTACACACATGTAAGCTCAACTTACAGGGCACTTTTGTTCTGGTGCGTTTAACTTGCTATTATAGAATCTTTAATTTAAACAAAAAGTCAATCAACTCTGGGATAGATTGCATGTATGAAGAGAATTGTATGGGAAATAATTATAGTTCTGATGTCATTCTTGTCCCATGCTGGGGTCTGACTGGGGTCTTCCAATCTCCTTGGTGTGTTGGATTTTTTAAGGAGAAGACTGATCTTACAACATACTAAAGTGTGATCTGTGTCATAGTCTACACTGTAATAGGACATGGTAAGCTTGACAAATTTTAAACACTTTTGTCTTGCCATGATTAGGTCTAGTTGGTGCCAGTGTTTGGAGCGAGGATGCCGCCAAGATGCTCTGTGCTATGGTTTAATCTTAAAATAAGTATTAGTGTCACAGAATGAGTGTAGTGACCAAACCTCAAGGAGCCTTGGTCCATTTTCATTAGCTTTATCGACACCGAAACGCCCAATACAGCTGTCCCATTCAGAGTTGTCAGATCTAACACGTGCATTGAGGTCGCCGAGGATGATCACCTGTTCTGTGTTTGGGATCTCGCTGAGAGCAGACAAAAGATTATCATAGAACATGTCTTTCGCCTCTGGTGTGGAACTCAAAGTAGGAGGGTAGGCATTTATCAAGTCACGTGTCCAATAGATGTGAAGGCGTAGTCTTTCTGAACCGTTGCACTTCAGCTCTACTGTGTTCAGCAGTGTGTTCTTTACTGCGAAGCCAACGCCATGTTCCCTAACTTCACTTTTGGCTTTCCTTGCCAGAAGATGGTGTAGTCTATTTATTTGATTGACTGAGAGTCAGCTAAACGAGTTTCCTAGAGGGCGGCAATGTCTATTTTGAGCCTTGACAGTTCATCTTGTTAAATTTGTCAACTTGTAAAATCTGAAAGAAGCTAGAGCCACTCTACAGAGGACAGCAAGGATCTGTGCCAATGAATACTGGGTAGAGCTCATTGAGAGTATTCAGCTCGCCGCCCAAGTGGGCCACATAAGAGGAAAGGAATCAAAAAGGCTCTCAGACCCTCCCAAAACAAATCAGCACCTCGGAAATCAACCACTGGGGAAATTATCACAGACAAGTGCCAACAAATGCATTGATCTGATTTGTGAGTTAGTAGACATGTACTATTTACACTAGATTTTTACCAAATTTTTTAATTTTTTTCCTGTACTATTTTAATTGTTAATAGACCTTGATTTTAATGATTAAAGCGTATGGACTTTGGCCCTTGTTTTTATAGAGGGAGAGTAGTCCTTAAGGGATTACGGGCACGACATGGCCTATACTGTGCCGATGTGCCTAAAATAAAAAATCAACAAGATTACAAAGAGAGTTTGTGTGATACACAAACTCAGAGGCGGCCCCCGTCGGAGTCGGATCCCTGTCAGTTCCGCCTATTCGCAAGATGTTTCGGATGTTCCTTCTAAGTCCCTGGCTCAATTCCTGTATGCTCCCATCCTTAAACTATCGCAATATTTCTAAAAGAACAGTAAAGGTTAAATCATATTTTCAAAAGCCTTTAGTGTTTTTTCTAACCGTGACGGACAGACCAACCAACAGACAAAACGCAGAAAAATATGCTTGTTTCATTCTAATGGGGGCACTAAAAATTTTTTTTTAAAAATCTGATTTTTAAAAAAAATTAAGAAATTAGTTTAGAATCATGTCATTTCCGGGCTTTACGCTAGTACACGAAAGCCGCTGCTAAAAGTTCATTTTAAAAAATGTGCGTGATATCTACATACCTGGTGCATTTCTTATAGTAACATTTCCTCCCTTACATTTACGTAATTGTTTTAGAATTGGTGTTTTGTTATTAAAAATCGCTTGCATAATTAATTTTATAAATTAAACGGTTTTCTTTTAGAAAACTAAAAGTAGCCGTTGCACCTAAACTTTACAAGCCGCATTTGATTGTGAAATAATATTTTTCGTATCTCTTCTAGTTTTGGCGCTCTAAGTGTGACAGACGGACATTCCCTCCCTTACATTTACGTAATTGTTTCAGAATTGGTGTTTTGTTATTAAAAAATCGCTTGCATAATTAATTTTATAAATTAAACGGTTTGCTTTTAGAAAACTAAAAGTAGCCGTTGCACCTAAACTTTTCAAGCCGCATTTAATGGTGAAAAAATATTTTTCGAATCTCTTCTAGTTTTGACGCCCTGAGTGTGACAGACGGACCGACGGACATTTTGCACAAACCTAATAGCGGCTTTTCCCCTTACGGGGGCCGCTAAAAAATAAAAAACAACATGGCTGCCCGCAAAGCACCCGGATGTGATGGTATTCCCCCAGATCTTCTAAAACAATGCAAAACTACACTAATCCGACCTCTACACGAACTGCTTTGCAAATGTTGACAAGAAGGTGCTGTGTCAAAAATCATTACCCTGTACAAGAACCAAGGCGACAGAAGCGACTGCAACAACTACAGTGGAATCTCTCTCCTAAGCATTGTAGGCAAAGTCTTTGCTCAGTGATACTCCCCAGGCTACAAAAACTTGCTGATCGAGTCTATCCAGAATCACAGTGCGGCTTTCGCTCAAGGAGATTTTCTCCATCCGTTAACTTCAGGAAAAGTGCAGAGAGCAAAGAATGCCTTAGTACATGGCATTCATCGACCTGACAAAAGCCTTTGATCTAGTCATAAGAGAAGGCCTCTTTAAAATAGTTAATAGGCTGTCCACCCAAACTACTAAATATTAACGTCTCTTTCCACCAGAATATGATGGGTACAGTACAGTTTAATGGCGCCTGCTCCAAAAGTTTCACTATAAACAGCGGAGTCAAACAAGGATGTGTCCTGGCCCCAACCCTCTTTGGAATACTCTTTTAAATGCTAATCCACCACGCATTTGATAAATCCACCGAAGGCATATATCTTCATTCCAGATTCGATAACAAATTTCTAAATATTGCTAGTCTCAAGGCCAAAACTAAAACCAGAACAAGCCTCATAAGAGATATGCTCTTCGCGGACGACGAAGCGGTAGTGGCACACTCACAAAATGAACTTCAATTACTAATGCCCCGCTTCTCTCAGTCCTGTAAAGAATGTGGCTTTATTATTATCACGAAGAGAACAAGTGTTATAGGATCACCTGCTACAGCACCACTGTTGTGTATTTATGTTTCTTGTTGTGTGTTGTAAACTGATCTGTTCTTGTTTGTCAAAATGTCATGGTGTCCAGGTCCTCTAAGGATTTCGGTTTCCTCTGTAATAGAAATATTTTTAATTCCTCCTGACACTCGTAAATTACTTTGTTTAAAATGAGAAATGTCTTAAGACTGTCAAAAGTTTTTTCTACCTCAGCTGTTTCTATCCAGCTTTTGAAATGGCTGCTCATTCTGTCCAGGAATGTCTGTGGATCATCCTCTGGTTCTAATTCACAATTAAGGGGAGGAGGACCACCTGAGGCCATTTTTTTTTATTTCTCATCCGAATGCATTTATATTTGGTATACATATAGATGTTGTTTATCTAATGTAAAAAATGTAAAAAAAAACTTTACAAATATTTTGGTTGCCATGGAAACGCCGCCATATTGGATTTTTTTGGGCAACTTTAGACCCTATCTCCTTAAAAGCTATTAGCTTAAAATGAATGAAAGAACTTGTATTATATGCATAAACATAGTATCTATAAAGAAATAGATTCAGAATTTGAATAAGCCTTTCCATTTTTTTTTTAAATTTATTCAAACACATGATGTATTTTTTTCTCTAAAAAAGTAGTTTTTTTGTGACAAAATAATATATAAAAAAAAAATAAAACAAATATTGAAAAACTGGCTCTATTTCATTGAAGTACAATATCCTGTTAACATATATTCCAAATTTCATAAGAATCCATCAATAAATAAAAAAGTAGATAGAAATTGAAGAAGCTGACCGAAGCAAAAATGTGATTATCGAGAAAAACACCTAAAAAGAAACAATAGTATTTTCAAATGATTTAAACAGTATTTTCCATAAGTGGGGCCTGTTTTTTCAGTTAAATTTATTTCCCTGCAAGCTTAAGCTGCTCTCCTTAAATGAATCTATGTTAAATAGCTTGAATTCCTTTTTTACAGAGTTGGAGAGTTTGTTTTTTAGGTCCAATTTTTTGCAAGTTGATGACTATGAATAGTAATGGAGACATACAATCACTTTTTACATTATACAAAAAATCCAGAGCCAAATTTCCAACTGATCTAAGGACTGAAAAGTTAATTCTTTTAAATGAGATTCATTTTGTTTTGCTATAGTTACTTTTGGGTGAATCGTCTCATTTGCTTTCTGGGTGGCTCCCGAGAGGCGCAACTGTAAAGGTTTTGATCTGATAACTGTCGATACAAATGTTCCAAGAGATAAGAAAGTCATTCATAGTTAAAGAAATGCTAACACATTAAATACTTTTACAGGAACTTTGTCCAGTGCAACAGCAAAGTTAAAATAAAACCATAAAGAAACTCCAGTTGGGTAATGTGGTACATTTGGTAGAAGAAATCCAGTGGCAAATAATGGCTAAAATGGCATTTCTTATTTTGTCCACATGATGATAATTTTTTATAGCTATTGCATAGCTATTGCATAGATATTGCATAGCATGTAGAAAGTTTTTTTTAGAGCATTCTTGGTTGAATTACCATAGCCTTGGTCACCTAAGCTGATCTTGTTCTTACTTCGGAATAAAACATGACTGCGGAGAAAACCAGGTAGCTCGAAACCTGTATGTCCGACGAATTGTTCTGTTTTATGACAATACCTGGGCTCAGATCTATTCATAAAACTCTCACAAACAACAGACAAGGTTGTTTATTTGGTGTAAACTTCTGCCCTGATCTTTTCCATAAAATTTCAGTTGATTGCATCAATGCCGAAGAACCTTTAAAAAGTAAAAAAAAAACAAACTTGTAAAGTCAACTGAATTATTTTTTTTAAATAGTTTCCAAACAATAGAAGTTAGTTTTTGTAAGATATAATAAATTTAATGTGATTTCCTTTTTTAAAATGTATCTATATCCAAAGATTTAGGTAGAATTAGAACTAGCCCAGCCCTATTATGTATATTAATATTATAGTAACAAAAAAAATTACTTAGATCCATTTATGTTTGTTTTTTCTACAATAGGGTTAACACTTATAGTGAAAGTTAGACCTATATCTATTTCAATAATAAAAAATATATTACCTGAGTAGTTGACATCTTGTTTCCAAAGTAAATGTCAAAATGGTAACTAGATCTAGACTAGTCACAAGAACTTGTAGAGAAGAATATTAGATCTAACTTTAGATTCAGATCTTCATATGTTGTACTTGTAGATCTAGTAGTGAAACTTTTGATAATCTAGCTAGGTCTAGACCACATCTGTATTAGAAGCTTTGATTTTTAATTCTTAAGTTTTGATTGAGATTCATCAGTTATTATAATATTAATTATTAATATTATGAAATCGTGTAGTGTAAGTACTGTAAGAAGGATTAGTAGGGCGTCATCTCAGCCTTCCCTGCCGGTAATAGTCTTATAAGGTCTAGATCTAGAATGAAAAATCTAGAAAAAGGTCTATTCCTGTTAGTTATTAGGCTAGATCTAGATTTAGAAGCTGAATAATAAGTCAACAAGTAGAGAATCTCAGACTTGATCATCAATAGAACATAAACAACCATGTTTTGTTTACGTTCAAACTAATATGGATACGAGCGGAAGCCCAATGCTGACCAATCATTTTGTCGGAAATAATAAGATACTATAAATAAATATATTTTACACTCTTGGTGACCACGGATTTCCGTTCAGAGCCGAAACGCTATTTATTATACTTCGGAGATACGGTTATTTTAGGAAAGGGTAAGAAACGATGTTTTCATTGATACCCAATATGCCTAAGTCGAATAAGAATACTCATAACTATTCAATGCGTTACCAAGGGTATTATTTACACGTAGATTCGAAATTTGATAAAATAAACATTATACATGCTCTGGAAAAATGAATAAAAACAATATTTAAAAGTAAAAATTACATATTTCAATGTTCAAAACGTGTAGATAAATGGATAAACTTTCAAATAATGAAATAAAAAAAAGTTCGATTTTTTTATTTTAAATATCGATATTTTGCTTCTTAGTGGTGGTCCTCCTCCTTTCTATGTTAAATAGCTTGAATTCCTTTTTTACAGAGTTGGAGAGTTTGTTTTTTAGGTCCAATTTTTTGCAAGTTGATGACTATGAATAGTAATGGAGACATACAATCACTTTTTACATTATACAAAAAATCCAGAGCCAAATTTCCAACTGATCTAAAGACTGAAAAGTTAATTCTTTTAAATGAGATTCATTTTGTTTTGCTATAGTTACTTTTGGGTGAATCGTCTCATTTGCTTTCTGGGTGGCTCCCGATAGGCGCAACTGTAAAGGTTTTGATCTGATAACTTTGGCGATAGAAATCCTCTGTTTTCCCGAAAGTTCGAAGCAGTTGCTCTTTCGCAACATTGTAGTTATCCTGGTTCATACATATTTTTAAAGACACCTCTGCTAGACAATAAGAATGTCCATTTGTCTTCTGGGTATTCCAGCTCTCTCATTTCGATTTCAATTTTTTTTTGCTGAAAAATGTCAATGTCCATTTTGTCTTCGTTAAATATCAAACCTTTATATTTTGCCTGTTTATTCCCTGTAGTGTCACTCTTACTTTTATCGCTCTTCTTTTCTTGGTCTGTTTTTTACTTTTTCTCCTCTGTCTCCTTTTCAAAAGCCAATTTCTCTCTCTTTCAATAGCCACTAATTCATTTTTAAATGGCATTCAATTCGTTTTTCTTTTCTCTTTCAAATGCAATCTTTTTCTTTTTTCTGTTTTTTTCTCCCTAGCTAATCTCTCCTTTTCTTTTTCTCTTTCCATGGCACTTAATTCTTTTTTTCCCCTTTCAATGGCAATCTTTTATTTTTCGCTTTTTTCCTCCATGGCTAATCTGTCATTTTCTTTTTCTCTTTCCATTGCTAATTTCTCGTTCTTTATGGCTAATCGCTCCCTCTCCAAAAATCTTTCTCGCACGTATTTTCTTAGTTCATATCTTTCAAGATCCAACAACCCTCTTCCTTCAACGCTGCTACCTCAGCCTTGTCTGCCATTGTCTATTATCAATATCCAAATAATATCCTTTCCCTAGATCTAGTCTTTAATATCTCTACTGTCTGTTGACAGGAGATCAAATATGTACAGAAGAATACGTAGGTTTTACCTTCACGTTGGGCGCCATATGTTACATCTGATTATGTAATGAGACTCTTTAGAAATTCACTAACATCAAAACGACACAATCATAATTTATCATTACTTTAATCTTAATTAACACTGTAAACAATATATTGTTTTATTCCTCCATTTTTGGTTCTACCCACCTTTCAGCACGCATTCGCCATTCCGCATTTACACTACGACGCGCACGTAACAATACAATGACTAACTGTAAAAATAATTAGAGGTTAATGTGCGTCTCTAGATAAACGCTGGTTTACTATGGCCACCGTCAGTCGCGAAGCGACTATGGATCATCTCATGGAAATGAAATGAATGCCTGGGCATAAGCTGTGGTCGGAACAATGTCGCCCACACATCAGTTCCCCCCTCTCCACGCAGCTGATGTATCCAAAGGAACGGCAGTGCCGATACAGTTTGGGGTCAGCAGCGTCGCAGGTTCTGCCAGAGTGTAGCACTGGGTGCTGCAAACTGCCTTAGGGTCGCCAGCTCCTGATTTTTCCTTAGGGTTGACTCCCGAAGCCTTTCCCTTGATTGGGTATAGCTGCAAGGCAGCAGAGGTTTGAATTCAGAGTTTTCCTTCTCCTAGGTGGGTAGCCAGCCATGGCTAACGAGCCCCTCCTGCCCGAAGCTTACTGGTTAAGGCGCCAGTTACTCGCCTGTGCCCCTTCTCCTGTTAGTAAGAACAGTTCCGCCGGACTCAATATCTGAGCCACACGTGAAGGCCGGGAATTGGACTGGTTGTCAGAGGCTATTTGAGACGCATGCCATTAGGAAGCATTTTATAGGTAGTGGAGTGCTTACATCCATTACCACTTCCGGCAATGACAACGCTGGTTTATAGTGTAAATAAATAAAATAATAGTTTATGTGTGAAGAATAGCCTACACAAAATTGCGAATAAGAGTTTCCCTTAAAGACGCAAAGAGAAAAGCTTTTAAGAATCACCAATCTTTAACAATCTCACGTTAATATAAAGGTTGTGTGGTGGACACGAGACATTTAATGAAGTTATCCAGAAAAAGAAACTTTTTTTTTTTGGAACATGCAAATTAATGATATTGGGTGACGTTCCAAAAAGTGGTTGGTGACAGTTCGTCTTAAGGATGACAGATCCCTTCCCCCGAAAAATAGGTGAGAAAAGGGTTAAAATACTGGGCTACTTTTAAGGATAGAAAAAAATGTATCAATAAAAACAACATAAATTTGTCAACTATTTTAACTTTAGTATTAATGTTACAACTTTGACTGGTATACTACTTTTAGCATTGTATACTTTCAGGTTGTTCTTATATATTGACCTCTAGCACGGGAGTGATTTCAAGTCCTTTATATCCAAGATATTATATGAACAATGCATTTTGTACATGGTCCATAACTGTCCAAGAAGATTTGGTAATTTCCTTGAGGTACAATAGTCTGATATATAGATGTTTGAATTCATTTATGAGAATGTACTAAAAAATAATACATTAGAATCAGTTAAGGTTATACAAGGTGGTCAATTGACCGTTATGATTTATAATGTATTGATATATGTTCTTCTTTTTTTTAAATCTTGATATGTCAATAGGATTAAATTAAATAGTATATAAATGAACATTTCAACTCTCTCATAAATTTAGTTAATGCAAAAGTTTACCTAGTTTAGAACAAGATAAACAAAGAGGTTAGTATAATTCAAGTATGTTTTTACAAAGCATATATTAAATAATATTGTCTTTATGGTAAAATGTTTGAACACGTTATTTCTCACACACCAATCTCGGAACAAGCTGAAATTTTGTACAATTATTTCTTTTACCTGACTAATAAAAAAAAATAATTTAAAAAAAAAATATTATTAAGTAGCTAAAGGTAATTAAATATTTTATTTGGCATATCGACCAAGGAAAAGAAAGTGTAATTGACTGAAGTGGCGGTATAAGTTGAATCAGTCCCCCCCCCCCCTTATACATTGTAGTTCGCTGATTCAAATTTGAAGCTAACAATAGATAAATATAAAAACTAGTTTCATTAGCGTTACGTTGGCATAGAGGTTATTGTATTGGATTGGGGATGCTGATAATAGCTCTGCCCTAGAGATTAAATTCAGGTCTTAAATAAATTTTCTTTAAAAATGGATTTAAAAGCGATCACGGTAACATTTTGCCCAGATACCCCCTTCTTTCTCCCCCCACCCAACTGGTTCAGACAAGATATACGATCATAGCATATTGAGATAGCTAAAAGCTTGAAATTGTGCTTAAAAGGGATTTAAGAATCTACCAAAACAAAGAAGTAAACGTATCTTTTGTGGAACATGGTAATAAGCCAACAGATTTTGTTTGAATAAGAAAGTGTTGTTGTTTCAATAAAAAAACAACAACATAAAAACAGCATATAAAACAAATATTACAGTATTTTTGCATTTTTGGATCGATGGGAAAAGCAACAAAAAAGAGACAAGAAAATGAATTAATGGTAAGGCTAGCTACTATGTTGCTCACAATTGTAAGTAGAGAAATAAAGTCTTTTCCTGACACGTAGAGCAAATAGATTAAAGATAAATTTCAAATATCGCAATTTATCAATTCAGTACTAGACACACGGGTAGCTAATAAAACAGTTTCATGTCAATTTCAAGTTTTTAAAAATTTTTCTTTCATATGGTCCTCGAATCGAGTGTCGGAAAATGGCCCGCAGGTTAAATTAGGCCTAGTTTCGGCATCACTCTAAAATAGATCGATTACAAATTATAAACTTACTCTTAAATATTCTTTTTTTTAAAGTATTGTTTAATATTTTCTTATTTTTATACATTTGTCTATTTATTAAAGGGCTTCGCTTGTATCAAAGACGCTATATCTATTTCAAAAAGATGCACTTGCTTATGACAGTCTTTATTGATCTTAATGGCATTACTCAGTCTATGAATAGTTATTTTTTTTAGCAAAGAATATACAGTTTTTTTTATTACTTAATTTAAATTGTTTTGAGCAATGTGACAGCCCTGTTAGTAAATTAACACCTGCTCACAATTATATTCCTTAAATGAAATTCCTTTCTCTCAATCCTTATAGGCCTACTTTAATTTTAGGTTTACTTTTCTTTTGTTCAATAGAAAATCAAATCGAAAAAAAACTGTTTTTGCATCAAATTAAAAATTACATTTTCCTTACATCTTTTACCGCAAAGATATTTAATGAAAATTTGAGACTAATGTAGATCCTGTCTAACAAACCTTTAAGTCATGGATGTCTCATCTATCGTTGATTACTTTTGTTTATTTACTAATAAATAAAATTGATCAATCAGCTTACACGTATGTTGTAAACTTTCTCGACAGGCTTACAACTTTCAACATCTATTCAGATGATCATTTTCAAATATATGATGGCGAAAATAATCAAACTAGAATAATAGGTCAATACACTGGCTACGGCATGCCAAGTGTAGTTAGGACTAGAGGAAACAAAATGTACCTGGTCTTCAAGTCAAACTGGGTTTTTAATTCTATAGGGTTTAATGGTACCTACAAATCCCACAGTAAGTATTGCTAATTAATCAACATAGATTATTTTGTTTTTTAGAACACAGACTTATAATCTACATTATAAACGAAAAATAATACTGACAGACTGATTGTTCAAGATATCTCATCAACTTTTCACCTACGCTAAGGAGTATCCATAAGGTTCGTTGGTCCGACCACATACTGTGCTAATATTCCTTCTTCCCTAGTGCTATTAGAGCATGGAATGGGTGGCCTGAGCTAGTCAGGAAAACCATTGACTTGGCAGAATTTAAGTCATTGGTTTATATGCATGACTGAATGCATGACGCGTAGGACGTAATCATCTTCTTTTTTGAAGTAACGTCTGTATAATATAAACTCCATTTGAGTGAGGGGTCTAGAGCAGGCATGTCAAACTCGTATAGGTGTATGGGCCGCATAAAAAGCTTACTATGGCCTGAGGGGCCGCAGCCAAAAATCAGTTGCAAAACAGCTTACTAGTTTTATGTAAATTAGAAACAATACAATAGAATACAATAATTAATGGTATACCTATCCCTTAGTTGGCTTAATTTGTAGTACAATTTGATCACTTTAAATTACTATGATTGCGCATCTTATATTTGTCCTGATGCTTGACATCCTTCTGGGACACAAGTTTATTAATTTCGGGTGGAAGAACTGCTCACAGAGATCAGTACTTGCAACAATAGCTAGAATTCTGGCTGCCAATTTTTGCAATTTGACGTACCTTTTAGGTAAATAACTAAATTTTGGCGCAGCCACTTTATTATATGTGTCTTTCAACAAAGAATCTGACTGCTATTTATCAGCTCTTGTTGATATTACCAGCAGCATTTTCAAAAGAAAATTAAAATGGAGATAAAAACAACGAAAATTCTTGCTCGTATGAAACGAAGTCATGAAAACAGCAAGTTGAAGCATCTACTAACGATTCCAGTTGTAAGACATATTTACCAAATGTTGTAGCCGTATTTCATCTTTTCGTGTGAGTCAAGAAGTGAACAAGATTTTCTATTCATATTTGGCTTATCCACAATCGTAATTTTGGTCGGTACTTTACATGATCACAAGTAATTGTGACAATTTGCTATGCTGTTTCTTGATGGATGATGCACTGAAAATGAGCAAATTTAAAATTAGCACCAGCCTCTCTTATTTTTGCAAGTAGCTGTGCATCAAAACCATTTCATTTCATGCTTGGTACGCCATCGTTGTTAGAATAGCTAACTTTACCAAATGTAAATTGTATTGCAATATCACTTTTTATTTCTCAAAAACATCCTCGCTTGTTGTGGTGTTAAGCAAAGAACAGAGCTCAAGTAGTTCCTCGTGTATCTCAAAATTCCTGTCACAGGTCCTTAAGAATATAGCCAAATATGCTACACCTGTTTCAATAGTTGACTCATCGAGAGCCAATGAAAATAATTTTAAATCTATTTTGTTCTTTCATTGTTCACGCAAGTTGAATGACATGTCATTTATTGTATCTGCCATAGTGGTCCTAGTTAACGTTATTTCTTTGAATGCTTTCACATTTTCTGGACAAATTACTTCGGCAGCTTTAACGATACACTCCTTCATAAAATTCCTTTCACTAAATGATTTGATATGGCTTGCAATTAAGTTTGAAAAATGTTGGCGGCTTTTACTGCAGATTCATTCTCGTTGTTCAGTTTAACAAATACTATTTTTAATTTGAGAAGTTTGTCATCTCTTATTTTTCAGCGTAAAAGTTTAAGATTATTTTGATAATTTTGAGGTGGCAAGCGGGCCGCATGCAAGGTCCAGCGTAAAAGTTTAACATTATTATGATAATTTTTGAGGTGACCAAGCGGGCCTCATGCAATGTGGTCGCGGGCCGCATGCGGCCCCCGAACACCGTGTTTAACATACCTGTTCTAGAGGGTTAAATCCTCTCTTGCAAAAGCCCTTGACAGAAACCCTGCTGTCTTGCGTAGTGCATACATGTCACCAAACAGGTCGAGAATTTTTGGTTTCCAGATCTGTCGAGACGGAGATTATCAAGTCTGGGGCAGTAAAACAGAATATGAGGCACGTTTCTTCTTTCCCGTAGCGGGGGCAACGAGTATCGAAATTTGGCCATAGCCGTGAGAAAAGTGAGCCAACAGGACAATGGCCTGTCCTGCACTGTGCTATAATAGCTTGCGCCAGGTCTGCACAGCCTTCACCACGGGGAAGTGCGGTCGGGGCGCCTCATGCGCTCTCAGACTCTACTGGCTTTTTGGGACTTGTCCCAGCGCTCAAACCACTTTTCCATTTCTGTTTTTTTTTATTATACCCAGGGCATGACGATAACTTTGTGGGTGGAATTTGGCCTCTCTGATGGGCTAAGGAGTGTTGCCAAACAGTGCTAGTAGGAATCCTTTTAAGACCCATACACTCAACGATAAAAAAGGAACATAAGGCCTATATTTCTTATAAAGATACTGAGTTCACTGTATGCATCCTTACAGTTATCAATACATTTTCAAAGCTAGCATAATGATTTTGAGGATAAGTATTATTGGATGCCGATCATGATATACAATTTGTAGTATAGAAATGCCCGCGCCGATTTTGACTTACTTTCCGACCCGTTACAAAACCTATTTTTACTCTTACCAGCCCACTACCAACAAGGAAGGTACGACGTCATTTATGAGAAAAAAGTTATATAAAAATCTAGATTTCTTTACACATTTATTTAGCATGGTATGCTTCATTATAGGCCTAAGTTTATTTTGGTGAATGAAACTAAGCTGGTAATTATTTAATTTTTCTAAGCTAAAAACTGCATGCAACGTTCTTCTAGTGAAAAAAAAAGGAATTATGAAACATAGATTATAATTCTATTGATTTATAATATAGAACTATTACATAATACATTCTAACAGCTTGTCGCACCTTCACCTATGGCACTGACTCCTG
>JADKLZ010057629.1:0-10679 GCA_021533235.1 Biomphalaria straminea | reverse complement strand
ATAGCATGTGAGTACAAGTTGAATGGTTCCTCTGGCTACTTCACCAGCCCTTGGTACCCATACCAGTATTACAACAATGCCAACTGCACCTGGACAGTCACAGTTCCAAAGGGTCATGTTATTTTTTTATTGTAAGTCAATGTGCTGACTGAAAGGTCCTGTAAGAAATTTTGTTACTTAAATCTTAGTTTGTATTTTAACATTAGTCCCTTTTTTTTTTCACCAAGAATTAGAATATTTGAAATGTATACCTATCAAATTTGGAAATGGCCAGAAAAAAAAATAATTTTATTATTGGATAAATACAATAATTTTAGTACTTAAAAAAAAAATTAATTAAAATTGATTTACAAACATTCACAACATAAAACATAACTCAATTTTGGTTTTTAACCTGATTCTACTTCCAGGAAATTCATTTTCCCCAATCAGGCTTGGTTCCCCATCAAGGTTGACATACAATAAAATATGAAAATAATGTGCAAAGACAACTGAATATTGGAATTCAGATAGTTCATTATTTTGAAAATTGTTAAAGTTTTGCATCCTGAATAGCCAAAAAAATAATTTTGTAAATAATGTGTAAATTCAAAAATAGTTTGAATATTAAAATTTGAATTGCAGTCTTTTATTGGATTGATATTGGATTTTTTTAAACATGTGCACATGGTTATTTTACATCATTGTTATATGGCCCAATGCAAGTTTTAAAACATCCATTTCTGAGTATTCTATAAAAAGAGAACTATAACAAATAAATAAATAAATGCTAAACAAAAGTAAGCATTTGAAAAAAATATCTTATAAAAGTATAGATTAAAAAAAAAATGAAAAAAAAATTAAAACCAAAGAAGAAAATATATTATCTTGTTACTGTAGTACTGTTGGAGCCCTCTTATAAACATTTGAGACTCAAAGGAAAGTCATTATTGAAGACATGTGCAGATGACGGAAAGAAAACTAAATTAGACTGTCAGAAGACAAAGCACTAGATGTGTGAACATATGCAGGCCGCAACTGAGTTTGTCAAACACTGCACTCATCCTTTATCCTCTAAACTGAAGACATTGCCATTCTAGTATTTGTCATTATCATTTTAAAATATGATTGAATCAGTTACAATGCTATACATATTTTTGTGCTTCAATTTTGAAGATGTATTATAGGTAGCCCTAGTGTTGTTTTGCTTTAATTTCTAACAGCAGAGAAATGCAATTTCCGATTATTTGATAAACAAAAGAGTTCTTTCCAGTTCAGCTTTGTTTGGTTTAGTAAAAGCTTACTTTTTTGTTTCTCCAGAATAGAAGACTTTGAATTAGAAAGTCACAAATGGTGTGCCAACGATTACATTACTGTTTATGATGGAAGTACCACTCACAGTAGTATTGTGGGCAAGTATTGTAGTGAAAGAGATATCCCATCTCTCATCAGATCAAGCAGCAGTGAACTGCTGGTAGAGTTTCAATCTGATGCACACAATAATTTTAGAGGCTTCAATATCAGTTATAGCTCTCACTGTAAGTAATCTTATAGTTTTTTTTTTATGTTTCTTAAGTAAAAATATAGGTATTTTATGGTATTTAAAATATAAAACAAAAAATTCAGAAATAGGCTTGTTGTTGTTGGATGTGAATTTCTGATTTAGATTTAGGATGTTTTGTGCTAATTTTCTAACAAGAATGGGGCACTATTCTCTGCTTAATTAATTACAATTTAAAAATGCTGTTTCATTATTTGATAAATAAAAAAAAACCAGTAATATGTTCTGTTTATCCCAAGTGTGTGAAAACTTTACTTATGGTGACAAATGTTCATCTGCATGTCAGTGTGTTCAGAGCAACAGCTGGTTTTGTGACAACCTCAATGGCCACTGCATCTGTAAAAGTGGCTGGCAAGGTGACAAGTGCCAGGAAGATGTGGACGAATGTCTTGCTACTCAAGTGTGTCATCCCAATTCAGAATGTGTCAATACTCCAGGAGGTTATAACTGCATGTGTCGAGTGGGATTTCATTTGAACATAACATCTGGACTATGTGTTGGTACTGTTAGTTACACACCTATACATTTATTTCCATTGATTTTTTTTAAAAAGAATACTTAGCTTAATAAATTTTTGAAATTTGCTAATTAAGACAGAAAAAAAGTTAAGCTATATTGTATACAGGCCTGTTAATAATTATGTATTTATCTTTATGAGAATTAAAAAAAAAATGTGTTGGACAAGCTTTAGGAAACAAATATGCATAATTAATTTAGTGCAAAAAGTAGGCCTGTATTGGTTCAATTATATTTTTGATTCTAACATATATTTATTAATCTTATTACTTTTTATCTTGATGTTAAATAATCTTGATATCTAGAACATAGTGAATGCCAAGTAAAACATTGTTCACACACCTGCTGGGCTCAGGGAGGACAAGAAACTTGTGGCTGTCCTGACCATTTAGAACTAACCTCTGATGGCCTCACATGTGTTGGTGAGCTATTTCAAACATTCATTGCAGTGTGCTTCTGTTGTTAGCAACCAAGCTAAAGATTCCTTGTTAATGATGTTCATTAGTGTCATGTAATGTCTTTATTTTTAATTGCTTGTAGTACTTGTACAGGTAATATTGTTGGCTTACAATGATTATTATGTTTGAGTGCTGGTAGAGAAAATATTGCTGGCATTATCTATGTTTAAGTGCTAGTAGTGAATGTATTGTTATGGTTTTGGTGACAGTATTTTTTTTTCCTAGGACAGGTTGTTAGCCTGTTGCACAATCCCTATGTCACCTGCCAATAAACCCACTGTGGCAAACTGTCAGAGAAATGGTTAGTCTCAACAACTTAAGCAGGGATATCTTCTTTCACCACACCTGCTCCTTTTAGTATTAGATTGGGTCTCAAAAGCAGCTTACTTTAATTCAGTGAAAGGAATTCAATGGACTTTCACACAAAAGCTCATAGATCTGGAATTCGCAGATGACATAGCCTTATAATTACACAGACTACAGGATATGCCATAAAAGGTTTACAGCTTTAAGTTAAGTAGGAAAAAGAGTATAATAGGCCTCAAAATAAACCATAAATAACTTTACTTAAAGTAATCAACAGACAAAATTGAGACATGGATTCTTATACCATAGACCAAGTTGATAGTTTTATACACCTTGGGAGTGTAGTCAGATGAAACTGATGAAGACCTTAAGTCTAGTATAAATTTAGCATGTCATACATTTACATTAAAACCAACTTGTTAATCTCCCCACATCTCTAACAAGGCTAAAATAAATATCTTTAACTTTAATGGTAAAGGTGGTCCTATTGAAAGATTCTGAAACATATGGAAAATAACTGAATCAACAACAAAAAAGTACAGATCTTCATCAACAGATGTCTAAGAAATATCTTAAAAATACACTGGTTTGACAAAATAAAATACACCAAACTTTGGGAGATGGCTGTACAGGAAAATATAGAGGTGCAGATCTTAGAGAAAAAGAGGAGATGGACTGGTCAAACCCTTAGAAAACATACCAACAACAGTGCTAGACAGGCACTAGAGTGGATCCCGCATGGAACAAAACGTAGAGGAAGACCAAAAAGAATGTGGCGACTCAGTATAAGATAAAGATGTGAGGACAGGAAAGAGCTGAGAAGCCACTAAAAAAGGAGCAAAAGACTGTGCAGGGTGGCAAGATTTTACTGAGGCCTATGTTCCATGAGGAATGGAGAGGAAAGATGATCTATGTTCAAGTGCGAGAGAATGTATTGTTGCCTTTATCTATGTGTGAGTGCTTGTATTGCTGACTTAAAATGATTTATATCTATTATATTTTTACTATTATATATGTTACTCTGTTTTCAGTGCCTTATTATTCATATGGCTTCAGTAATGGAGATGGGATTTTGAGCTCTGATGACAAGCTTGTATCTCTGAACAATAACACTGTCTATGTCAGCAAACCAATTTACTTGAACCATGGTGTTCCTTTTGGGTCATCAGAACAGCTTCAAACAGTGGCCTACGTAAGTTAGCTTTGTATGCATTGTTTGGTATTGATAAGTGAGGTGTTAGCCATGATTTATAGAATAGGATTGCCTGACTCTTGATGCAAATGGTTTTGATTAGGGAAAGAGTAATTTTTAAATTTCCTTTCCAATGGCAGACTCCATTATCATAAGTCAATGGTCAAATGATGATAAATGATCAAGGTAGTTTACAAACATTTGGGAAATCTAAATTTGTATTTGTGTATGAAATCAACAGGTAATGACAAGTGGTGCCATAATACTGGGTGCTACCGGTTTCAGTGATATCCCATCAAGTCCAAATCTCCACCAGGCTTTCACACAGAATCAGTTTATGATAGCCCCATACTGGGCTAACATCAACCCTACTGAAGGTTAGAATAGTATTTGTTTTTATTGAGAAAAAAAATAGTTTCATTTTCTAAATAATTTTAAATAATGAGAGATAAAATCAATGGAAATACAAAACAAAACACCCATAATACTTTCAGTTGAAAAATTTAAGGGGAAAACCCATCAAGAAAGTAATTGGTTAGCTACTACTCACACTCCCATCACACTGATCCTTGCAATTGAAAACCATTGAGTGTCATAAACTCATGGTAATGAAATAGCAAATAAAATGGAATGAACACTGCTAACATCTTTACTCCATCAAATGCTTTTCTATCTAAGAAAGCTAGGAACATTTAAATTTGACAAAACAGTGGATCAACCTTTTCATACAGCTACTATCAGTAGTCTAATTAACTTTGTCATTATCAGCTGGTATGGTAATCCTACAATGGCAAAAAGACACTTAGGCGAAACAGACTAATTTAAAAAGCATCTTTTATCCCTTAGGCCCTATACAGAGTTACCATCTTTTGAAGAACTTATTTTATGAAATATGTCTTTCCAAAATATGTGACCTAGTCATTGGCTTAGAGCTCTAAACATCTAATACAACTAAATCAAAGTGAAACCAAACCAAACTATGAAATTCTTGATGAAAAAAACTTGAAAAGACATCTTTTTAAACAAACTTTAAAAAATTTTTTATTTATAAATATACATAGAATCAACTTGAAATAATATATAGTTATAGCACAAATGAAATGATAGCCTACAAGAAATCAAACTCTCTAAACAACGACCTCTAAATGTCTCATGTCTCTTCAAAAAATTCTCATGACTCACAGTCCATCCATTGTGATTTCATCAGAAATATCTGCTCTTATTGGAAATGAACACTTTAACTACTTGAAATGTGTGAATGTTTGGTATTTGTATCTATGTTTTTATTGTTCTAGTTTTAATGCTGAGGTAGACATTGCAATGGTAGTCAAACATTTGGTTGGACCAATAAAATTATCTTGAATCTTATAATATAGTGCTCATAAAATGAAATTATACCTTGTTTCTAAAATAAATAAAAATTTCTAACTTAATTTTGCATTGTAGATTTCTATTAAAATTTGCATAACTGAAAACTTACTATATAAATCTATATATATTAATAAATATTTGTCTTGATTAATCACTATTAACCTATTTTTATTTTAAGGTTACACAACATATCACCTGTATGAAAACTGTATTTTATCTCAACCTGATCATGGATCTGCCCAGAAAGAAATTATTATGAAAAGAGCTGCCAGGGAAATCTCCGAGTATCACAATCTCAAAGGGTTTGAGGTCAGCACTGTTCTAGTTGTGACTTGGGTGTCCAGTGAACCACTGCACTCTGACAATGAGGTACAAATTTAAGATAGGTCAACTTTGTGCTGCTAGATAACACATGGCTATCATATTAATTAGATAGCAGCTAAACATAAGATTTTGAAAATTAAAAAAAAAAAAACATTTTTCTAAAAATAGGTTGTGATGTTCTAATTATTTAACTAGGTTTCAGATAGAGGTAGCAACACTTTTCAGTCATTGTTAATTAGTGGATGGGCCAAAGAAATACATGATGGTCATGAGGTGTTAGCAGGTAATAAATGTTTAGATTACTGAACTAAACAGTTTTCATTTCATATTATGGATAGCATTTACATTTTCTAAACTTAAATGCATTATGTTCAGGGTAACATTATGGTGTGAATATTTTAAGCAAAAAAAGAAAGTAATTTTAATTAAATTGAACAAAAAAATTAAACATCAGCAAATTCGTTCAATGGTAATAATTCCCATTTTACAGTATAAAGTGATCCAGATTGATCATAAAGATCAAAGAAATTTTATTGTAAACTTTTTTTTTTCGCTTTAATTTATTCTTGTTATTGACACTTTAAAAAGTGAATGTTTTTGTTTGAAAATAGAAGAAAAAATCTATTTTTAAATTGTTTGAGTATGTTAATTTTATTTTTCTGTGATAAGTTTTAATCATTAATGATTCCATAACTATTCAAGTCATAGTTAGTCTTCCATTTTTAAAACAGACCATTTACTGAAAATAATTTTCTTTATTACATTTCAGAAGAAGAAACCTCATATGTAATTTTCTTATATCAAAAGGGCAAAATGAATTGGAATTTTATTCCTGACAGAATTATTAATATTGGAGTTATTAGTGACACTATTACTCAGTTACCAACTACAGACCATGACTTGGTTGGGATGATTGATTCAGTACAAGGCAACACAGGTACAAGAAGATTTAAATAAATATATAGTCAAATCAATCAAATTATATTGTATATGATAGTCACTATTGCTGTCATAATTTTCATTTTTTTTAAAAACTTGAGTATTATAGTGACTTATAGAGTTTTAAGACTAAAAATTGATTAAAGTATTATAAAGATTTTTTAGTCATTTTAGTCTAAAGTTTCATATCTTCATCACTCTACTTTTTGTTTATTCAGGCTATCTTGGAGTTTTTTCATTTAAAGTTGGCGCCTCACATGGGCCAGCCTCTCAGTGCAACAGATACATCTGCCGTAAGCTGCCACTTCTGTCAGATCCTGTATATGCTAATGAGATGCAACAAATGTACAAGTGTCCATGTACCATAGCAGAGCTGGGCCACCAGTGGCAACTCTTTGAAAAGAGAGGTTTGAACCAAAACATCTACTGCTATGCCATCAGCACTGCTGCCAAGGCAAGGTTTTTACACAACAACAGGAGGAATAAGGTAATTGTTGTGTGGAGACTAAAGAATTGAGCAAGTCAACTAGTCACTAACATCCAAATGTATTTTTTTAAAGCTTTTTTAATTTTTAATACTATGTTAATGGAAAATCCATGTGAATTGATCTAGAATTTTATTAGGACTCATTGACATAAAGGACTGACATAATACACCTTTTTTACAACTGCTAAATTCAAATGGTTTACTTTTCTTTCTAAAGTAATTATATCTTCATTGCCTGAAATTATATTTATATTTGGCTGATGTGAGAAAATTTCCTCTGAGTCATACATCATCACTACATATAACGTCATAATAGGACAACTTTCATTTTCAGTAGTAACATATATATAAATAAAAATTTATAATGTATTTATTTATTCATTTATCTATTTAGGACTGTCTATATAAATATATACTTTGTTTTTCACCCTTCGACTGAAAATTTAAGTAGCAAACTTAGCAAATATACTCTACAAAAAAAATGACTGATTTCCTCTCAAATAATTTGTTTATTTGTTTGTCAAGTGCTGAAGCTAGTTTTAAATACATTTATAATGCTTTAAAATGCTTATTTGTAGACATGACTCAATTTGAAAATGATTTTTTAATCCTAGCATAGTTATTTTGCCTTTTCGGTAAAATAAGTTCATCTGCTAATGGTTTAAATAACCTTTAAGCCTAGAACATTTAAAATAAATAGGAAAGCTTTCCACTTATGTATCTACTTTGTTCTAGCTGTGCTGCTACAAATGGGACAAACCTAAAGGCAATGACTGGCAAGAGTGGGAGGAGAGCAGAATGAAGGCCGCCTACATTCCATCTGACTCTCCACTTTCTGGTCACCTACTCATTAGTGACCCCTGGAGTTGGTCCTACTTTAACAACAGTGAAGCACTGGAAAATATAGCTGCACATCACATGTGCTGCAAGCAGGTCAAGTCAGAGAAGTGTGATCTCTTCTACAAGATATTTCCTGACACAGGATGTACAGACTTTGTGGACTTTGTTCCAGGTTAATTTAAAGATTTTTTAAAAAGGCATTTTTTTTTAACAGATATTGATATTTGAATCCATTTCTTTATTATGTTGCACCACACTCTCAAACTAAATCATTAATAATATAAATTGAAAGAGTGTTGTTGGTATCAAACAGGAGAGAGGAAGGGGCGATTTATCTATTATCAGTTTTCTGTTGTTTTTTTATATTAGAGGTATTACAAATCATTTCATTTTTGTTTCCACTTAAAATTGCATTAATTGTTTTTTTTATTGTTCGTTTTTTTATTGTGACAATATTAAAACCCACACACATGTTATGGTGATCCTGATTTAAAAAAAAAATTACAAAAGAAACTTAGATACCAAAAATTGTGGACAAAATATCTTTTGTTCTGTACATGAAAAATATGTTTAGACACCAACATACATACAAAACGTATAAATGCAAAAACACATACAAAACCTAGATTGTATCATTCTCCTTTAATAAGGAATGCAATAGTTACCAAAATAACTTACGCCAAAACATACCCCTGCTCCAAAACAGCTGTGCCAAAACGTCCTTCCTCACAAAAAGGAGAAGATATTCCCATTAAGGTCACATCTACTATCATTAAATTCAAAATAAAGAGTCTTGCTAGTAGACAACAAGAAGACATACCATTGTTTTTAAAATGATCTTTTTTTCCTGCAAACCCAACAATCTTCATTGTATTTGCCTAGCCTCAGCACTGGGGGACCCTCATATAATAACATTGGATGGATTGCTGTATACAATGAATGGATGGGGAGAGTATACTATGATGGATGTCAGAGAAGAAAACTTTACTTTACAGGTACAGGAAACTTTTGGAGTAGCTGGGAATCAGAAAACAAACTATTCCCAGTTATAATTGTAACATGTTACAGAATTGAGTACCTTATAGTTAAAAAAAAATATCTTAAGCAAATTTTTTTTTTTTTTTAAAGCAACAAAATTAATTGAAAAGCCTATTTGTCTGCCATTTATAAATCTTTTAAATTTGTTAGCCTACTATGATATTCCAACATAATATAATTAAAGGTAACAGTATATAGGCTATTTAATACTTATTGTTAAGAAGTAAGGATTGTTATTTTTTGGGCAATATTATTTGGTAAAATCTTTATGATGGATATATTTAGTAATTTAAAAAAAACATATTAATCATTTGTTTTACAATCCTTTAAACACTTAACCTTTAGAATTGTTTTTGAATATAAATGCAGATTAACTAAATCCAATATGTCCTTACTACACCTTAAGTAAGTCAGAAATGTTCATGTTTCCTCTTGCAGGCCAGAACTGAACCTATAGCGCCATTGTATAAGGCTACTGTTTTCACTGCATTCTCAGCCAAAGAAAAAAATGATGCTCATTTTGAAGTAGAATTATCCCCAAATAAGAAAGGTAATGTAAGAAGCAGCCACTAAATTGTCTACTGCATAACACACTTCATTATCTAGTAATTCAACAACCTTAATATAAATGTATTTTATAATGTATTTTATATATGTTAGTTCACCCTTCAGACCTTGTGGTCCATAGGGCAGATGATCTAAAGGTCATCTGATTCACAGAATCACAGGGGACCACAAGGTCTGAGAGGGGAATTTTACTTTTTTTTTTTTTTTTCTATTTTAATGTTTTCTTTTTAAATTCCACTTTTACTTTTTTTTTTACATTTGCCAGGATTTCATTAGAGACAAGGGATCTAACCATAACATAAAATACCCTAATTCTTTAACATGGTAAAAAAATGTGGACTTCTCTTGCTAGTCCCAGGTTCAAATTCCACCTGCTGCCATTCCTAACTGTGAGCACATGTTTACTTTTTGTTTCTGTTTACAGAAATGTTGATGTTTTTGAATGGCATAGACTTTACTCAAAAGTTTTATGAGGGTTCAGACTTCACTCTGGTGTTAGGAAGTATGACAGTTGTGAAAGAAGTTCGATTACAGCAGATCATTGTTCAAACTACATTTGCTTGTGGTAAAGTTTCTAATTGACTTTGTGATGTATTTTAAAAGTGTCAAAATAATAACATTAAACTAAACTATGAAAACCTTTTTATTGCTTACACTCAAATAATTTGAACAATATGTTTCTTAAAATTACCCAATAAATCAGGATAAATTCAGATTTGCAAATACTAGTGTGATTTTATTAAATTATAACTAAGAAAAGAGAAAATCAAATATAGTAGGGGAGGAAATATAAAATCAACAAATTGACATGTAGTTATGGTATGATGATAATATTTAGATAATCTATTTGTTTTAAGAACCATAATAATGAGTACCTTATTAGGCAATGTTTTATAAAAGTGATGAGGTGAAGCTCATGTGTAAACAAATTTAGAGGGATTCAGGAGAATGTTAATGATATAAATAATGTCTTTTGTGTATTCTTTCTTTTTTTTATTCTAATGTTGCAGTGAACTCACTTTGTAAAGAAGTCACATCACAGCACACAGCTGTTGCAATCTATGTAAGGCAATTAGTCTGAGCCGCTTCTTGTTTAGTAAC
>JADKLZ010057623.1:0-13473 GCA_021533235.1 Biomphalaria straminea | reverse complement strand
TGCTAAAGTAAAGGATGGCTCTTAAGGTCTAACTCTGCTGAAGTAAAAGAAGGCTTTTGAGGTCTACCACAGTGGAAGGAGTTTCGATACATTTGCTCCTTTTCCTCTCGCCCTGACATTTAGTGGATAAGGTTTACATGAGGTTTCTTTTGTACGTTAGTATAGATTTGAAAGCCAGGATGTCATTATTTAACTTTTGTGTTTGTTTGAAGGATTTTGTATGTGTCATGGCTCGAGTTATTTGCTCTTTTTGTAAACTTATATCAGCTCTCTCTGTCTTTCTATCTGATAAAATGTGTGCACACGTTATTTCTCCTAGACACTATTTCGGATCAAGTTATTTCTTGTGAGAGACAAAACAAGCTTCCATTTAGAAATTTAACCAGTTAGCTAATTAACTTTTGATGAATCATTATTTTGTTTGGTATAGAAAGAGGAAAAGAACTTTTACTTGTCAGATATGATTGTATTAGTTGCATTAGTCCCTTTTATACTTTGTGTAGAGAATTAGGCCATTGCTTAAAAGTTTACAACTAACAACAGATAACTATTTTAATAAGCACTACGTTGACCAAGTGGTTAGTCGGTTTCCTTGAGGAGGCTTGAACACTCGTGTTTGAATTTAAGTCATAAAATTTCTTTTCATTATGAAATGCATTGAAAAAGCAATCAAGCTAACTTTCTCAAAGATACCCTCATCTTACCCCCCCCCCTTTCCCATCTGGTCCAGACAAGTGATAGGATCAAACTCATCATAGCGATTGAGAAATTGAGAAATTGCATAAAAAAATGGTAAAAATATTTCTAATCACCCAGATTTATTATTGTTAGTCTAGGTCTACTACAAATGTAATTTGTAATGGTGCTGTATGGTTGGATCAGTTGTAGTTGAAGTATTTCTAACGATGATTAATTATACTAGATGCGTGCATACCTTGTAGGATGTATTTTGAATGCGAGCTCAACAGACACCATCACAAAGAACAGATACTAACAGGAACGAAGACTTAATCAATCACATTGACTGCGAGATAAACTTTAAATACTAACTTTATTTACAGAATGGGCCACAGTCTAGTCAGTCGATAAAGATGGTCTATTCCCCTCGAGAGTCTAGCAGTAACTGATTTCCTATACGTCAAACTTAACCTTTTACCCTACAGTCTGTTTTTTGTAAAATGTTTTACATGTTTCGGAAATTCCTTCAGAGTTGAAGATAGTTATTTCCTAGTCCAAACCTCCCGCAGGACGACGGGGGATGGGAGCGGACAGGGTTTGAACCCGGGATCATCGATAAATCGATACGACAGTCCAGCGTGCAAACCGCTCGACCAGGCAGCCATCCATCTGTGTCGTCATGAAATGTGCTTTCATTGTCGGTTCATAAAAGTGCGCAATTTCCAATAGACTAAACTAGCTATCTAACAAATTACATGACCTATCCAAACTAGTTGATACAATTACATGTAATATAATCTTTGTTTTTTTTTTAAAAGCATTTTATGTATTTTGCTTGTTATATATATATATATATTTTTTTTTTCTACTCCGGAACAATGCCGCTCTGGTATGTTTAATATTGTTTGACGTATTGTAGCTGTTTGTGGACCAGGGACATACTGGAAAAATCGTCGCTGCATAAATTGCCCTGTTGGCTACCTCCAGCAACAGACTTCTAGAAAATGCTGCGACAAGTGTCCTTTAGGTAAAGAATATTCATCTTTATTGTTTTATTCATGTCTATCTAGACTTAATAAAATATCATTACATTTGTCATATGCCAAATCATTACAAATGTACAAATCCGCAGCTCCTAAGGGCTATTCTCTTTGCATAACATTTAAATACTCTTTCTCTTTCATAAATGTGACCTTTCTGCTCAGTTGAACGCTAATGATATAATATCGAACATTAACTTTAAAGGTTTTTAATGTTAGGATGTATACAAGTTTTAACTGTTAGGATTTATAAGTTAACTCTAAATATGAAATATTTGCTTGATTGCTCAGTTCCAGTTTCTTTTCTTTGCCAGTTGTAATTTGCGTCTTTTGTGTTCTAACCTTTTATGATCTTTTGAAAAGCTTGCTCGATAAGATTTGAAGTTTGTACATTCGCATAATTGACAGGCACCACGACAGCAGGCAAAGGTGCCACACATGCAGAACATTGCGTCTACAATGTCGACTTCCTGTACAACTTCCAGCTGGGCTATTGGGAAAACAACAAGCCTATAGCAGAAGACTCGCTATTTGATGACGACTGTGCCGGGATAGACACGTCAACCTCATTTGGTGAGTGATACGAAAAGATAGGAATCTCTTTCTGATATGCTTTAACATTGCGCTCTTCGATTTATTCTTTTTTTTAAACAGGCATTTTGTCATCACTGGGTTAGTTTTTTTTTTGTAATGTGTATAATTAGTGAAAAGTTTTTAATATTATGTTCTCAACCTTTTTAGCTTGGCGACTTCTTTTTAGTTTCCCCACTATGCGGCGATCCCCGACCGTAAAATTATTTTCATTAATAAGCATAATTTACAGCGATTTGCTAATATAAAAAAATGTAATCCTAATTAGACTTAAATTGAAAAAAAAAACAACAATAAAATATATGAAAAAGTCATGGAAATCCCTTGAAATTATTTAAATCTGAAATTGAAAAAAAGTCATTTTGAGGTGTCATTCAATATGGAAAACGCCAATCTTAAGCACGATAAAAGAAAATTCTTTTTTTTGAGTTTTCTGAAAATGAACCTAAAGTATGTCCTTGCTATCACAGCAACAAATTTCACGGCGTATTTCGCTCGGCTCCAAAACGCAGCAATTTTTTAAATTTTGAATGTTTCAACGTGGAAAACCTACGCACTCCATTTATTAAAGCCTACTAGGTTGTTAACCTTAGCTGAGCAGAGGAACTTCCAAGACCCAGAACCTTGTTATTTATGACTGACGTACTCTTCCAAGTCAATTTCGTGAGTAAAGATCTACAAGATGAAACAATAAACACAGCAATGGACCCGTGCAACAACTTGATGAGTTGACTTTAGAAACTAAGGAGTTCTGTTCAGATTCTTGTGACAGCAAAGGAACTGGCTAAAAACATGGAAGTTATTGCAACCTTTCCAGCCAAATGTCAAAGTAAAAGCTTTTATTATAAATCTGTTGGAAAACTTCACATCTGGAAATGCTAAAGATGACTACAGGATAAATTGCTTCAACAGAATTGTGCACACTTGTTCCTGAGTGTGCCTGTGTGTTTCTACGGTAACTGAAGAGGTTAGCGATTGGTTATGATGAAACATAGGTGGCGTTGTCGTCTTTTGGTCTGAGTCACTCCGAGGAGACGTTTCAAGAACTTGATACTGAAAGTTGCGTTATTGCCGTGTTTTAGATTTTGTTAAGAAATATTATCACTTAAGTCTAGTACATTTATTTTTTTGACTAGATTTTGTCTATATTATAAATAAAGTTTTATTTATTGTTCACAAAGAAGCTATTCACGTTTTTCAAGTTTTATTAAATTAAGAGATATTAAGACTAGCCTACAACGGTTTAGTTGTCTACCAGCGATTCGGTGCATAAGTGGGAAGCGTGGTCGAGAGGCTAAGTGCGGCTTGAGCTTGGCTTGGCTACTTAGAAGGGAGCTCGAGGTTCGACAACCGACTCGGGCAGAGTTGTGTTTACTGAGCGCCCAAAGGCAGCACGGGAAACTAACTCCTAGATACCCCCCCCCCACTGGTCCACAAATGAGATTGGACCAAAGCGCTCTGAGCATGCTATAAGCATGAAAGTAGCGCTATATAAAAGCAATAATAATAATAATAATAATAAGCCAACAAGCATTGACAACAATGCAATTCAATCCTTGCAGCCGATATTTCAATAGCTAAAATCAAATTACAATCTATTTGGGTTTCTTGTCAGCTTCAAAAGCCTTCAGCGTTATAACATACCAAAGTTTACAGTAAGCCTCGAGCAAGCATTGACGTCATCAACAGACCAGACAGAAGATATATGCGGGCGTTAATTAGCAGGCAAAATGGAATCTTTAATTGTATTTTACAAAATACCGCCAAAACCCCGGTAGAAATTTTAGCTTATCTGTCCACTAATGATACTACTATGTAGAATTTTTTTTTAATACCCGTAACCGTGGCCTCTCGCGCCTCAAACTAATCAATAATTATTTTAGGTGATCCATTCTATTGAGCATGATCTATGTAGGAAACAGAATTTTAATGATATACTGTTTAAATAAAATGTAAGGACGAATTTATTTTGTAGTAAAAAATCTTAATTTTCACTTATCATCCTTATTTCTTTATCGAGAACGGGCCCCATGCAATCTGTTTCACATAGTGCACGCAATTGTTTGGGCTGGCACTACTCATAATAAGTTGTGATCATAACAAGTTGTGTTCATAACCTATCAATGAAAGGTATGCTGCTCTATGCGATACAAAAAGTCCGAAACGTTTACTTCTAGCGAAATTGCAGATATATGATAGAATGCATTATTACACATCTTTGACATAATGTATATTTAATCTAATTTCTATACTCTTAAGCGAGCAATTCTTGTATATATATATCTTCTATTTCGAAAACGGCTCTAACGATTTTCTTTAAAATTTCAACGTATCTAAATGTTAGTGAGAAAAAATTTTCAGCTCATTGGCCACATCGGGAAAACTCGAGTTCGACCGTTATTTCGATACATAAAATGTCTCGTTGTAAAATTAATATTGGCTTCAATATATTTATGAATGAAAGTTATGAATGAAAGTTCTCCATGACGTTAAACGGGAAAAATGCTCCTTACGTCACTAGGCTTGCCGTAGGACACTAAAATATTTCTTTGCAAACAAGAACGCGTTTAGATATATGAATGAAGGGATGTGTAAAACTAAAAGCAGGCCACGTGCTGTAGCACCACTGTGATGGATGGATGGCAAGCCGGTATGAACTTCTTATTGTCCGACAGTCAGGCTGGGCAGGGCTTTTATTTAACCGAGCAAGGCTCGGCCACCTGAAATTGTTCTTTAACCAAGTGCAGCATCACACAACTTTGACCAAATGCATAATTGCACATACTTGACCAATGTAACATTGCACATTATTGACGAAACGTACTATGGCATTTACTTTTCACATGCAATTTTGCTCTTTTTTGTGACTGAAAGCAAATTCATCTATAGTTTACCAATAAATGCAGTACTTTACACTTTGACCTAATTTACATCTTTTGTTTCAGTTTCGCTTAAAATTTGTTATCTCCTAAAGTTATAAAGAGACAAGTTTGATCAGTTTAAAACTGTTTTGTCCTAACATAGTACCACTGTATAGGTAGCAATCTTCTCTTTTCATCCCTTTCTTTCTATATTAATAGAAATAAAATACAAAAACTTTAAATAGATATTAAACCACTAACTTCATGATCTTTAGGGAGCCTTTGAATCCACCCAGCTCTTATGGGTACCTGATATTAGTTGGCGAAAATGTAAAGGCAGTAGGTCGTTGTGCAGACCACGTGACAACCTCATTAGTTGTGGGCCACAGAAACAGATGACCTTTACATCATCTGCCTTATAGACCTCGTGGTTTGAAAAAGTTGTGGCTGGGAGCTTCACGAACTTGAAGATGAACTAACAAACTAAAAGTATATGAAAATCATAACAAAGAAAAACAAACGCCCAAGAGATCATCATTGTTTCTACGTAAACATGTTCACATGATTCCTAAACGCTGCTGGTAAAGTCACTGGCAAAATACTTTTTTGCAGATGTTTGACTTAACGTTTTCGGTTGATCCGGACTGACCTAGACTATTCTCCTTTATTCCTGTAAGAAACTGACTGGATTTTATTTCTGTTCACAAGCCTAATCAAACCGAAATGTTTGAATTCATGAATTGTTTGATGACCAAATAAAATATTTCTATTGGCAAAAAAAAACAAACAAACCCCATCGAGGCAGCTGTTTGGGACAAACATCCATAAAAAAACCAAAAATATTCTAGAACAAAATTAAACAAAAATCCTTTTAGGTCAGGATTTTGTGATCAAAAGAGATACAATACAGAAAGTAAAGACCAGACACAGACACTCTTTTATCCCCCTGGCAATCAAATCATAACATAAAAACTGATATAAACTTTTCACATGTAAATTATGATTGAGTCAGATGTGAATGTACATTCGGGTTTTCTATAGTTATAATGTTTTGTTTGGTAAAATGCACAAATTTTAAGACAAATTTCCTTACGGATATTTAAGATAATTATTATTATTATTATCAATATTATTATGATCTTTGTTTAAACAGAGCGAATCGTTTTAATCATGACGGCTCTTGGTGTACTCTTTGGCATTGCTGGAGTTTTGGGCATTAAATTTTATGGCCAGGAATATGAAAATATGAACAGGTGAGATCCCAATGTTCCTGTCTAGATTTTATTGATAGAATTGTTACTCTTTTAATAGATAACTAGATAAATCAGATTGTCCTACTAACCGATGCGAAGACAACCCTCCAAGGCTTGCAGAACTCTGGTTTCTCTTGTGTTGAAAACCTCAGAGCAGCACTGAAAAAACTCAACAACAACAGCAGAAAGACTGTTGTTCAGTGGGTGCCAGCTCATATTCAACTCGAGGGAAACGATAAGGCTGACACACTCGCTAAGGGTGGAAGAAGTGGCTCACAAATTAACTCTGCACTCTACCTGGAAGAAATTAATTATAAATAAAATAAATGAGAAATGGACAAGCTCACATCCAAATCACAAGAAAGATGATGCTTACTATAAGCTATCCCGACAAGATCAACGTGTAATCTTTCGACTTAGGACCGGACACAACAGAATGCGACAACACATGTACCGGAAGCTCAAAATTGGAACCAGTGATATCTGCCCATGTGGAGTGTCATCAGAGAATGCCGACCATGTCCTCCAAGACTGCGCTCTTTACCAAGAGGCCCGTCTAAGACACTGGCCCTAAAACACCCCAATAGAAAGAAAACTATATGGAGAGCTCCCTGACTTGGAAACCACTGCGCAGTTCATCTCAGATATTGGTGTAGTGATCTGAACCCTCCAACATAACAATGAGAACGAAGAAGAAGAAGAAGATAACTAGATGTTTAAAACTTAGGTTTTACTTTAGGCAGTAAATAGCCAAAGTAATAAAATCTTTAAAATTAAACTAAGTCCACTTTTATAAGCATGCAGATTTCATATCTTTTTCTTTTAAATTAAATATTTAAATTTAAAATATTTAAATTTAATAAAATACTCAGAAAGACACAAAGAAAAAGGCACATTCCTCGTCCCATTTGCTGGGACAAATTTGTACAAATGCTTCTTCTTCCCTAGTGCCATTAGAGCATGGAATGGATTGCCTGAGCTAGCCAGAAAAAGCAGTGACTAGGCAGAATTTAAGTCACTGGTAAATATGCATGACTGAATACATGACGCGTAGGACGTAATCATCTTCTTTTTTGAAGTAACGTCTGTATACTAAAAGATAAGATTGATTTATTTTTATTGGCAGAGCGGTTAAGAGATTGGTCTCTGAATATGGGTGCCCTGGGTGTTGACTGGGATTTTGAAATTTGGATTTTTAGGGTGCCCCTGAGTCTACCTAACTCTAATGGATAACTGATTTTAGTTGGGGAAGGTAGAATAGGAAAAACTCTTAAAAAAAACAAAGCTTATATTGAGTTAAGGAAGAGTAACGTTCCATTGCCGCCAGACCTCTCAATATTGCAATGTTCGTCTCTCCTTTTTCTATATAAAACAAAATTAATTAAATAGCTATAATTGATTCACTAATTGATTTTTTTTTTCAAATCTATTAACTTGTTGTCATCGACATTGAATTATTTTGCAAAATGTCACCTTGACCCACGAATGTGAATTGAGAGAAAAAAGTGTAAAAAAAAAACCTACTTAGAAAAACACAGATGAAGTGAGATACTATAAGCTTTGTAGAACTCTGTATACAAAGGCAATTTTTAAAAAAAGTTTTCCGGAAATCATTTGTTGAAATTGGTAGCTGGGAGACGCATACAATTATACAGGGACTAGACACACCGCAGTGACCCCTTGACAAAATAGAAGTTTTTCTGGTTATTCTTCTAATGTTTCCTCAAACTGCATTCTTTTGTTTTCAGCCCGCATAAAAGTTTCCAGACCTGGTCTGTTTCTAGAACTCTCTCTTTAAAAAAGTCCGTCTCTCGCACAAAGTCAGACGATGGCGGGGCACGCAGCGTTGTATCCAGTACGAGTAAGCCTATGAACTAACGAAATAGTTACATTCAAATATGAACATGTCAATATTATTCTCACTGACTCCTATCATTCAGCTGGGACATTAACTATCAAACCTCTGGCTTTACACTGAACACTAAGCTTTCCACTTCAAATAGACTCATTAAAAAGTTGTTTTTTTAACTCCTGAAAAAAAAATCCCAATATTGTATACTATCTGTCACACTGTGTAGCATTTAGGGGTGTACCGGATAGTCGCTCCGGCTCCGGCCGAATATTCGGCACTTTTTCACTATCCGGCACTATTCGGCTCCGGTCGAATATCACTACCGGATAGTAAACCGGATAGTAAAAACTACAGCGTAGTACCTGTATTTCTGTTAATATTGTTAGGCGCCTCCGTGCGCTAAGTCTTTTCCAGATACGCCATACGGAGGTAACACTTAAATATCGAAACAACACAGGCGAAAGACAAACAATATAAGGGTGTCGACGCTGATAAACGATGTCCAACAAGAAGTTTAAACTAAATCTCCATGTTGATAAAAATATACAAATATTCACAAAGTGGACATGATTAAATAATGTCAGTTCTGAAATACATTTACTTTTTTTTTTGTTTCAATTAAAAGAATTTGTTTTTTAAAACAATAAACAATGGCTATGCACCAAATCTTATTTAGTACACAGACAAGGCGTGTTAATCTAAATAGAAATAAAACTGTACATTGTAAGATCACATAGCAGCGATGTCTGGCACATTTTAAAAGCCTGTTTTGACCTTTGGGTGTTCTAGTAAACATGTAATATTCATTAACTACGTCACGCTGATAATCTGTCTAGATGTGCTGGTATATCTACAGAGGTAGAGATGAGCAACCCCCACCTCCTTTTGTTTGTTTAGTCCATAACATTGAGATTACAAATAGGCAGCTGACCACATTAAGCCAGATGTCAACGTGTTGACACTGTCTAGAGGTCTATCTTAAGAGGGAACTAATTTAGTTTGTTTACTTGGAGAAGAATTTTTATTAGGGGGCGGGACTACAAGCCATCTCTCTATAAGGTTAATCTGGTTTGGGTTTGTTTATTATGAGATAGGTTGTCAATCAAAGGGTCAAAGGACCACAAGCCACACCTTTTATACCATTGGCCGGGTAATAAGTTTGTTTGAGTTAAGTCTCAATTAGGAGGCTGGACTACAAGCCAAACAGACACTGACCAGTGGTATCTTTAAGGGAGGGCTCAAGAGACTCAACACCCTTCTTATTTGTTTAACCCATGACAATGTATTGATAGACATTGACCATACTTAAGCCAGAATGGATTAACGCAAATTGTTAAGACATATTGACATTGTCTATATGTCAACAGATGATGACACTAAGTTTGTTTACTTGGAGAGTACTTGTATGGGTGTATGTAGTTTTTTTCCTAGTCTTAAAACTTTTAGAAAGAAATTTCATTGCTTAATGCTATTGACTTAATATATAGGGCCTAAAGGAAAACCTTACAGTAAAATTTAACATCACAGAAAATAAATTGATCGCAGAAAATAAATTGCTCTAAAGCACCATAATATGCTGGAATGTTAAGAAACACTTGACCTCTGTAACTAGTGTACGGATAATTTAGCCTATCTATTTGTTGACTGACCATGCCAATGTGTTATCTTTTTTTTTTGCCTGCACACTAAACACTATTGCGTATGCCCAAAGGAAAAAAAAACGGGTGAAGGTCAACACAATCATCTATTCACACTACACTAGGACAACATGTGTAGGTTCACAACGTCTATCTGACCAGGTTGTTACAATCAATCGAACACAAAATCCATTTATGTTTCTTTTTTTGTTAGGTAGGGCGTTGATGAGTTTTCGTCTATATTTGGTTTCATAATGCTCTTTGATCTATATATCAGTAAATCTAAACATCAATAATGTAGGTGTAATGGATGTTCCTGCTGTTAATAAAATATCTTTTGCCGCAAACGGATTAATAAATATATGACCTACTACGCTTCAGATTCCAACTATTAATTAACAGCTATCAGTATTAAGTTCTTGAAGCCAGTACCAGAAACAGTCTTTGGACTTAAAAATACAAGTCTGATGACCGATTGTTGGTTGGTCGAAATTCTTGAACACATACATTCAAGCACCATACAAGCCAGATGAGAGATTTACATTAGTAACTAGTAAAATATATACATAAAACATATTTTACAGTGACCCTCCAACACACAGCCTATATGGTTGGTGGCTTCGTACATACACACAGACACGCTCATGCTATTCATGATGATGCTACACAGATTAATTTCTGTTTATAAATACTATTAATCTTTAATAAATCAAACAGTAATAGAGTTTAAAACAATAAGGTATATAAAAGGAAAAAAATAATACCAACAAATATAGGTATGTTATATAACAGTTTCGTAAAATGTTCAGCAATACAAGTTATTTATAAAATACTTAGGTATCCGGCTCCGGCTCCGGCCGAATATCAAATTTTATTATCCGGCCATATCCGGCTCCGGCCGGATATCAAAAAGTACTATCCGGTACACCCCTAGTAGCATTGGATGTATTCAAGATACATTTGTAACACAGTCATCTTTTTCTTTAGTTTTCGATTTTATGATGTTTAAAGATAGTGCTTACATTATTCAAGAAATATTATGCAGCAACAGAGACTAAGAAACACTTCCATGCCTGTCTTCCGTCCGCTAGATACAGGCTGGCACATGTCTTAGCCCACTTAATGTCGTACCCTCCGCAATGGCGTCCTTCAGCTCAACCGACAGCTTGTAAGCGCGTCTAGTAGCATCGTTTGGTCGCCAAAGGCCATCGAAAAAATGGATTGCTTTTATCTATTCTTCTATTGCTGTGTATATGTGCGGGGGGGGGGGGCCCGCGGCAGATTGGGGGATTGCAAAAAAGAGTCTCCAAGATTAAAAGGTTGAGAACCGCTGGTATATGGGGTCTTCGTGTCGAGCTTTGCGAGTTCGATTGTAACCAAGACCGGCAGGTGATTCGAGCACGTCTACTCTTGCAACTTGAAATCAGCTGACACAAGTCTGGTCGCGACACGCCCACATTGCCAGTGTGCAGGGGGGGGGCAGTCTTTACCCTGCAAGACAACCAGATTTGTTTCGTCGCATATTTCGAGCAGTCGCCGTCCTCTGACGTCTGTCTCCGGGCACCCCCAGGTGGGTGACTTAGCATTAAAATCGTCTACAACGATTATCCTTGTGCAAAGGACTCACGCAATTTGAACTGAAGCTCGGCTATTGGTGGGTTGTAAAGGTTTACGCATGCGAATCGATAACCAAATTTAAACACCTAGACTGTCAGCGTATCCATCTGTCCGGGTCCTGCAGTGGCGCTGGATTTCACAACCCGGGCCGTAAACGAATTCCTCACAAATGTTAGTAGTACCTGGCACCGCGAGCAGGAACACCGGTAAGCCGTAAAGCCAGAAAGAAAAGGTGGTCCCTCCTCCGAGCGCTGAGTTTCCTGACACAAAAAGACATCCGCCTCGTATCGCTATGCACCTCGACCCGTTTCAGCGAGAACTGCCGATTCAGGTTGCGGTGGATTATCGGAAGCTGTTTGGTACGGTCGTAACCGGGCGGGTGTGCACCACTACTCCCAAGTGCCTTGCCTCCTTGTGCGTCACCTTTCGGGATTTCCCCCGAATGTGCTTGAGGCCGTCGCGGCTCTCAATAGGTTGGGCCCGGACGTTGTGTCCGGGGGCTAAGTGCCACCAGGCTGATATCCTGCAGAGGGAACCGTTCCCCTTTAAAAAAACTGGTTTCGGCCACCAGCTCCACCAAACGTAGCTAACTTATCGTCCACAAACCATTTGTTATCGTTACATGGACGGCGCCTATTAAACCGGTCCTGCGCTTATCCGCTTTTATGGAATTTAGAACTGAACATGATAATGGGTTGTATATTTCTCCCGTGCTGGTATATTCAATAGGCCTAAATTTAATACACCAAAAATAAAATAACTATTTATAGTTATCCGCAATAGTTGCAAATTTCCATCAACTATTGTTGTAGTATATTTATGTGATTCCTGTGAATAAGTCGCACTCCGTTCTTTCTTTTCTTGCTTCACAAGAGAAACACATTTTTATATTTTATTATCGGTGAGTGGATCCAGTAAATCAATGTTTAATAAAATCATAGAAATATGATTTGTACTCGATGGCTTTTTTTTTCTGCCATCGGCTACATGAAGGTGGAATATTTGTTGTCCCTCATATTCTCATGCCCGTGCGGTCCGAACTACCCGTACATTACTAGATACGCCTCTGCAGTATCAAAAATATTAGGTATGCCTAGTATTTGATATATACTAACCAGTGGCGTAGCTAGGATTTTTCCATCGTTTGGGGGTCCGTGGGGCGTTACCTATTTGGGGGCCCCTGCATTTTGCGTATTTAATGTAAAAAACACTCATTTGGAAGCCCCCCCTCAATAAGGGGCCGGGGTGATTTTCGAATTCTCCCCGTCTGGGGCCCCCCCACACTAGCTACGTCACTGATACTAATTCTACAAAAAAACATGGCGTAGCATATGCGACCTTTTTGTTAACAAAAACATCACCTTAAAGTCCGGAATAAACCAATAGGGAAGCGTCGAGAGGTTAAGTGCTTAAACTTCGCTTGGCTTGGCTACCTGGTCGGGGGCTCGAGATTCGACACCCGACTCGGGCTGAGTTGTGTTTACTAAGCGCCTAAAGGCAGAACGGAAAACTCTTAGATAACCCTCCCCCTACTGGTCAACAAATGAGAATGGACCAAATCGCTCTGAGTATGCTATAAGCATGAAAATAGCCCTATATAAAAGCTACAATAATAATATTTGAATATTTAAGTATCTGAAATGTCATTAACAGGTACAGACGATCGTAGTATACCATTTATACAGTTTGATTATAGTATACCATTTATACGGTTTGATTATAGTATACCATTTATACCGTTTGATTATAGTATACCATTTATACGGTTTGATTATAGTATACCATTTGTACTGTTTGATTACAGTATACCATTTATACTGTTTGATCACTGTATAACATTTATACTCTTTGATTATTATACCATTTATACTGTTTGATTATAGTATACCATTTATATTCTTTGATTATAGTATACCATTTATACTCTTTGATTAAAGTATACGG
>JADKLZ010057622.1:0-13018 GCA_021533235.1 Biomphalaria straminea | reverse complement strand
TGCTAAAGTAAAGGATGGCTCTTAAGGTCTAACTCTGCTGAAGTAAAAGAAGGCTTTTGAGGTCTACCACAGTGGAAGGAGTTTCGATACATTTGCTCCTTTTCCTCTCGCCCTGACATTTAGTGGATAAGGTTTACATGAGGTTTCTTTTGTACGTTAGTATAGATTTGAAAGCCAGGATGTCATTATTTAACTTTTGTGTTTGTTTGAAGGATTTTGTATGTGTCATGGCTCGAGTTATTTGCTCTTTTTGTAAACTTATATCAGCTCTCTCTGTCTTTCTATCTGATAAAATGTGTGCACACGTTATTTCTCCTAGACACTATTTCGGATCAAGTTATTTCTTGTGAGAGACAAAACAAGCTTCCATTTAGAAATTTAACCAGTTAGCTAATTAACTTTTGATGAATCATTATTTTGTTTGGTATAGAAAGAGGAAAAGAACTTTTACTTGTCAGATATGATTGTATTAGTTGCATTAGTCCCTTTTATACTTTGTGTAGAGAATTAGGCCATTGCTTAAAAGTTTACAACTAACAACAGATAACTATTTTAATAAGCACTTCGTTGACCAAGTGGTTAGTCGGTTTCCTTGAGGAGGCTTGAATACTCGTGTTTGAATTTAAGTCATAAAATTTCTTTTCATTATAAAATGCATTGAAAAAGCAATCAAGCTAACTTTCTCAAAGATACCCTCATCTTACCCCCCCCCTTTCCCATCTGGTCCAGACAAGTGATAGGATCAAACTCATCATAGCGATTGAGAAATTGAGAAATTGCATAAAAAAATGGTAAAAATATTTCTAATCACCCAGATTTATTATTGTTAGTCTAGGTCTACTACAAATGTAATTTGTAATGGCGCTGTATGGTTGGATCAGTTGTAGTTGAAGTATTTCTAACGATGATTAATTATACTAGATGCGTGCATACCTTGTAGGATGTATTTTGAATGCGAGCTCAACAGACACCATCACAAAGAACAGATACTAACAGGAACGAAGACTTAATCAATCACATTGACTGCGAGATAAACTTTAAATACTAACTTTATTTACAGAATGGGCCACAGTCTAGTCAGTCGATAAAGATGGTCTATTCCCCTCGAGAGTCTAGCAGTAACTGATTTCCTATACGTCAAACTTAACCTTTTACCCTACAGTCTGTTTTTGTAAAATGTTTTACATGTTTCGGAAATTCCTTCAGAGTTGAAGATAGTTATTTCCTAGTCCAAACCTCCCGCAGGACGACGGGGATGGGAGCGGGCAGGGTTTGAACCCGGGACCATCGGTAAATCGATACGACAGTCCAGCGTGCAAACCGCTCGACCAGGCAGCCATCCATCTGTGTCGTCATGAAATGTGCTTTCATTGTCGGTTCATAAAAGTGCGCAATTTCCAATAGACTAAACTAGCTATCTAACAAATTACATGACCTATCCAAACTAGTTGATACAATTACATGTAATATAATCTTTGTTTTTTTTTTAAAAGCATTTTATGTATTTTGCTTGTTATATATATATATATATTTTTTTTTTCTACTCCGGAACAATGCCGCTCTGGTATGTTTAATATTGTTTGACGTATTGTAGCTGTTTGTGGACCAGGGACATACTGGAAAAATCGTCGCTGCATAGATTGCCCTGTTGGCTACCTCCAGCAACAGACTTCTAGAAAATGCTGCGACAAGTGTCCTTTAGGTAAAGAATATTCATCTTTATTGTTTTATTCATGTCTATCTAGACTTAATAAAATATCATTACATTTGTCATATGCCAAATCATTACAAATGTACAAATCCGCAGCCACAAGGGCTATTCTCTTTGCATAACATTTAAATACTCTTTCATAAATGTGACCTTTCTGCTCAGTTGAACGCTAATGATATAATATCGAACATTAACTTTAAAGGTTTTTAATGTTAGGATGTATACAAGTTTTAACTGTTAGGATTTATAAGTTAACTCTAAATATGAAATATTTGCTTGATTGCTCAGTTCCAGTTTCTTTTCTTTGCCAGTTGTAATTTGCGTCTTTTGTGTTCTAACCTTTTATGATCTTTTGAAAAGCTTACTCGATAAGATTTGAAGTTTGTACATTCGCATAATTGACAGGCACCACGACAGCAGGCAAAGGTGCCACACATGCAGAACATTGCGTCTACAATGTCGACTTCCTGTACAACTTCCAGCTGGGCTATTGGGAAAACAACAAGCCTATAGCAGAAGACTCGCTATTTGATGACGACTGTGCCGGGATAGACACGTCAACCTCATTTGGTGAGTGATACGAAAAGATAGGAATCTTTTTCTGATATGCTTTAACATTGCGCTCTTCGATTTATTCTTTTGTTTAAACAGGCATTTTGTCTTCACTGGGTTAGTTTTTTTTTGTAATGTGTATAATTAGTGAAAAGTTTTTAATATTATGTTCTCAACCTTTTTAGCTTGGCGACTTCTTTTTAGTTTCCCCACTATGCGGCGATCCCTGACCGTAAAATTATTTTCATTAATAAGCATAATTTACAGCGATTTGCTAATATAAAAAAAATGTAATCCTAATTAGACTTAAATTGAAAAAAAAACAACAATAAAATATATGAAAAAGTCATGGAAATCCCTTGAAATTATTTAAATCTGAAATTGAAAAAAAAGTCATTTTGAGGTGTCATTCAATATGGAAAACGCCAATCTTAAGCACGATAAAAGAAAATTCTTTTTTTTGAGTTTTCTGTAAATGAACCTAAAGTATGTCCTTGCTATCACAGCAACAAATTTCACGGCGTATTTCGCTCGGCTCCAAAACGCAGCAATTGTTTAAATTTTGAATGTTTCAACGTGGAAAACCTACGCACTCCATTTGTTAAAGCCTACTAGGTTGTTAACCTTAGCTGAGCAGAGGAACTTCCGAGACCCAGAACCTTGTTATTTATGACTGACGTACTCTTCCAAGTCAATTTCGTGAGTAAAGATCTACAAGATGAAACAATAAACACTGCAATGGACCCGTGCAACAACTTGATGAGTTGGCTATGGAAACTAAGAAGTTCTGTTCAGATTCTTGTGACAGCAAAGGAACTGGCTAAAAACGTGGAAGTTATTGCAACCTTTCCAGCCAAATGTCAAAGTAAAAGCTTTTATTATAAATCTGTTGGAAAACTTCACATCTGGAAATGCTAAAGATGACTACAGGATAAATTGCTTCAACAGAATTGTGCACACTTGTTCCTGAGTGTGCCTGTGTGTTTCTACGGTAACTGAAGAGGTTAGCGATTGGTTATGATGAAACATAGGTGGCGTTGTCGTCTTTTGGTCTGAGTCACTCCGAGGAGACGTTTCAAGAACTTGATACTGAAAGTTGCGTTATTGCCGTGTTTTAGATTTTGTTAAGAAATATTATCACTTAAGTCTAGTACATTTATTTTTTTGACTAGATTTTGTCTATATTATAAATAAAGTTTTATTTATTGTTCACAAAGAAGCTATTCACGTTTTTCAAGTTTTATTAAATTAAGAGATATTAAGACTAGCCTACAACGGTTTAGTTGTCTACCAGCGATTCGGTGCATAAGTGGGAAGCGTGGTCGAGAGGCTAAGTGCGGCTTGAGCTTGGCTTGGCTACCTAGAAGGGAGCTCGAGGTTCGACACCCGACTCGGGCAGAGTTGTGTTTACTGAGCGCCCAAAGGCAGCACGGGAAACTAACTCCTAGATACCCCCTCCCCCCTCTCCACTGGTCCACAAATGAGATTGGACCAAAGCGCTCTGAGCATGCTATAAGCATGAAAGTAGCGCTATATAAAAGCAATAATAATAATAATAATAATAAGTCAACAAGCAGTGACAACAATGCAATTCAATCCTTGCAGCCGAGATTTCAATAGCTAAAATCAAATTACAATCTATTTGGGTTTCTTGTCAGCTTCAAAAGCCTTCAGCGTTATAACATACCAAAGTTTACAGTAAGCCTCGAGCAAGCATTGACGTCATCAACAGGCCAGACAGAAGATATATGCGGGCGTTAATTAGCAGGCAAAATGGAATCTTTAATTGTATTTTACAAAATACCGCCAAAACCCCGGTAGAAATTTTAGCTTTTCTGTCCACTAATGATACTACTATGTAGTACTCAGAATTTTTTTTTAATACCCGTAACCGTGGCCTCTCGCGCCTCAAACTAATCAATAATTATTTTAGGTGATCCATTCTATTGAGCATGATCTATGTAGGAAACAGAATGTTAATGATATACTGTTTAAATAAAATGTAAGGACGAATTTATTTTGTAATAAAAAATCTTAATTTTCACTTATCATCCTTATTTCTTTTTCGAGAACGGGTTCCATGCAATCCGTTTCACATAGTGCAATTGTTTGGGCTGGCACTACTCATAATACGTTGTGATCATAACAAGTTGTGTTCATAACCTATCAATGAAAGGTATGCTGCTCTATGCGATACAAAAAGTCCGAAACGTTTACCTCTAGTTTTAGGGGAAAAACATAAAGCGAAATTGCAGATATGTGATAAAATGCATTATTACACATCTTTGACATAATGTGTATTTAATCTAATGTTCTTTAACCAAGTGCAGCATCACACAACTTTGACCAAATGCATAATTGCACATACTTGACCAATGTAACATTGCACATTATTGACGAAACGTACTATGGCATTTACTTTTCACATGCAATTTTGCTCTTATTTGTGACTGAAAGCAAATTCATCTATAGTTTACCTATAAATGCAGTACTGTACACTTTGACCTAATTTACATCTTTTGTTTCAGTTTCGCTTAAAATTTGTTATCTCCTAAAGTTATAAAGAGACAAGTTTGATCAGTTTATAACTGTTTTGTCCTAACATAGTACCACTGTATAGGTAGCAATCTTTTCTTTTCATCCCTTTCTTTCTATATTAATAGAAATAAAATACAAAGACTTTAAATAGATATTAAACCACTAACTTCATGATCTTTAGGGAGCCTTTGAATCCACCCAGCTCTAATGGGTACCTGATATTAGTTGGCGAAAATGTAAAGGCAGTAGGTCGTTGTGCAGACCACGAGACAACCTCATTAGTTGTGGGCCACAGAAACAGATGACCTTTACATCATCTGCCTTATAGACCTCGTGGTTTGAAAAAGTGGTGGCTGGGAGCTTAAACCACGAACTTGAAGATGAACTAACAAACTAAAAGTATATGAAAATCATAACAAAGAAAAACAAACACCCAAGAGATCATCATTTACTAGTTTCTACGTAAACATGTTCACATGATTCCTAAACGCTGCTGGTAAAGTCATTGGTAAAATACTTTTTTGCAGATGTTTGACTTTACGTTTTCGGTTGATCTGGACTGACCGAGACTATTCTCCTTTATTCCTGTAAGAAACTGACTGGATTTTATTTCTGTTCACAAGCCCGATCAAACCAAAATGTTTGAATTCATGAATTGTTTGATGACCAAATAAAATATTTCTATTGGCAAAAAAAAACAAACAAACCCCATCGAGGCAGCTGTTTGGGACAAACATCCATAAAAAAACCAAAAATATTCTAGAACAAAATTAAACAAAAATCCTTTTAGGTCAGGATTTTGTGATCAAAAGAGATACAATACAGAAAGTAAAGACCAGACACAGACACTCTTTTATCCCCCTGGCAATCAAATCATAACATAAAAACTGATATAAACTTTTCACATGTAAATTATGATTGAGTCAGATGTGAATGTACATTCGGGTTTTCTATAGTTATAATGTTTTGTTTGGTAAAATGCACAAATTTTAAGACAAATTTCCTTACGGATATTTAAGATAATTATTATTATTATTATCAATATTATTATGATCTTTGTTTAAACAGAGCGAATCGTTTTAATCATGACGGCTCTTGGTGTACTCTTTGGCATTGCTGGAGTTTTGGGCATTAAATTTTATGGCCAGGAATATGAAAATATGAACAGGTGAGATCCCAATGTTCCTGTCTAGATTTTATTGATAGAATTGTTACTCTTTTAATAGATAACTAGATAAATCAGATTGTCCTACTAACCGATGCGAAGACAACCCTCCAAGGCTTGCAGAACTCTGGTTTCTCTTGTGTTGAAAACCTCAGAGCAGCACTGAAAAAACTCAACAACAGCAGAAAGACTGTTGTTCAGTGGGTGCCAGCTCATATTCAACTCGAGGGAAACGATAAGGCTGACACACTCGCTAAGGGTGGAAGAAGTGGCTCACAAATTAACTCTGCACTCTACCTGGAAGAAATTAATTATAAATAAAATAAATGAGAAATGGACAAGCTCACATCCAAATCACAAGAAAGATAATGCTTACTATAAGCTATCCCGACAAGATCAACGTGTAATCTTTCGACTTAGGACCGGACACAACAGAATGCGACAACACATGTACCGGAAGCTCAAAATTGGAACCAGTGATATCTGCCCATGTGGAGTGTCATCAGAGAATGCCGACCATGTCCTCCAAGACTGCGCTCTTTACCAAGAGGCCGGACTAAGACACTGGCCCCAAAACACCCCAATAGAAAGAAAACTATATGGAGATCTCCCTGACTTGGAAACCACTACGCAGTTCATCTCATATATTGGTGTAGTGATCTGAACCCTCCAACATAACAATGAGAACGAAGAAGAAGATAACTAGATGTTTAAAACTTAGGTTTTACTTTAGGCAGTAAATAGCCAAAGTAATAAAATCTTTAAAATTAAACTAAGTCCACTTTTATAAGCATGCAGATTTCATATCTTTTTCTTTTAAATTAAATATTTAAATTTAAAATATTTAAATTTAATAAAATACTCAGAAAGACACAAAGAAAAAGGCACATTCCTCGTCCCATTTGCTAGGACAAATTTGTACAAATGCTTCTTCTTCCCTAGTGCCATTAGAGCATGGAATGGATTGCCTGAGCTAGCCAGAAAAAGCAGTGACTAGGCAGAATTTAAGTCACTGGTAAATATGCATGACTGAATACATGACGCGTAGGACGTAATCATCTTCTTTTTTGAAGTAACGTCTGTATACCAAAAGATAAGATTGATTTATTTTTATTGGCAGAGTGGTTAAGAGATTGGTCTCTGAATATGGGTGCCCTGGGTGTTGACTGGGATTTTGAAATTTGGATTTTTAGGGTGCCCCTGAGTCTACCTAACTCTAATGGATAACTGATTTTAGTTGGGGAAGGTAGAATAGGAAAAACTCTTAAAAAAAACAAAGCTTATATTGAGTTAAGGAAGAGTAACGTTCCATTGCCGCCAGACCTCTCAATATTGCAATGTTCGTCTCTCCTTTTTCTATATAAAACAAAATTAATTAAATAGCTATAATTGATTCACTAATTGATTTTTTTTTTCAAATCTATTAACTTGTTGTCATCGACATTGAATTATTTTGCAAAATGTCACCTTGACCCAGGAATGTGAATTGAGAGAAAAAAGTGTAAAAAAAAAACCTACTTAGAAAAACACAGATGAAGTGAGATACTATAAGCTTTGTAGAACTCTGTATACAAAGGCAATTTTTAAAAAAAGTTTTCCGGAAATCATTTGTTGAAATTGGTAGCTGGGAGACGCATACAATTATACAGGGACTAGACACACCGCAGTGACCCCTTGACAAAATAGAAGTTTTTCTGGTTATTCTTCTAATGTTTCCTCAAACTGCATTCTTTTGTTTTCAGCCCGCATAAAAGTTTCCAGACCTGGTCTGTTTCTAGAACTCTCTCTTTAAAAAAGTCCGTCTCTCGCACAAAGTCAGACGATGGCGGGGCACGCAGCGTTGTATCCAGTACGAGTAAGCCTATGAACTAACGAAATAGTTACATTCAAATATGAACATGTCAATATTATTCTCACTGACTCCTATCATTCATCTGGGACATTAACTATCAAACCTCTGGCTTTACACTGAACACTAAGCTTTCCACTTCAAATAGACTCATTAAAAAGTTGTTTTTTTAACTCCTGAAAAAAAAATCCCAATATTGTATACTATCTGTCACACTGTGTAGCATTTAGGGGTGTACCGGATAGTCGCTCCGGCTCCGGCCGAATATTCGGCACTTTTTCACTATCCGGCACTATTCGGCTCCGGTCGAATATCACTACCGGATAGTAAACCGGATAGTAAAAACTACAGCGTAGTACCTGTATTTCTGTTAATATTGTTAGGCGCCTCCGTGCGCTAAGTCTTTTCCAGATACGCCATACGGAGGTAACACTTAAATATCGAAACAACACAGGCGAAAGACAAACAATATAAGGGTGTCGACGCTGATAAACGATGTCCAACAAGAAGTTTAAACTAAATCTCCATGTTGATAAAAATATACAAATATTCACAAAGTGGACATGATTAAATAATGTCAGTTCTGAAATACATTTACTTTTTTTTTTGTTTCAATTAAAAGAATTTGTTTTTTAAAACAATAAACAATGGCTATGCACCAAATCTTATTTAGTACACAGACAAGGCGTGTTAATCTAAATAGAAATAAAACTGTACATTGTAAGATCACATAGCAGCGATGTCTGGCACATTTTAAAAGCCTGTTTTGACCTTTGGGTGTTCTAGTAAACATGTAATATTCATTAACTACGTCACGCTGATAATCTGTCTAGATGTGCTGGTATATCTACAGAGGTAGAGATGAGCAACCCCCACCTCCTTTTGTTTGTTTAGTCCATAACATTGAGATTACAAATAGGCAGCTGACCACATTAAGCCAGATGTCAACGTGTTGACACTGTCTAGAGGTCTATCTTAAGAGGGAACTAATTTAGTTTGTTTACTTGGAGAAGAATTTTTATTAGGGGGCGGGACTACAAGCCATCTCTCTATAAGGTTAATCTGGTTTGGGTTTGTTTATTATGAGATAGGTTGTCAATCAAAGGGTCAAAGGACCACAAGCCACACCTTTTATACCATTGGCCGGGTAATAAGTTTGTTTGAGTTAAGTCTCAATTAGGAGGCTGGACTACAAGCCAAACAGACACTGACCAGTGGTATCTTTAAGGGAGGGCTCAAGAGACTCAACACCCTTCTTATTTGTTTAACCCATGACAATGTATTGATAGACATTGACCATACTTAAGCCAGAATGGATTAACGCAAATTGTTAAGACATATTGACATTGTCTATATGTCAACAGATGAGGACACTAAGTTTGTTTACTTGGAGAGTACTTGTATGGGTGTATGTAGTTTTTTTCCTAGTCTTAAAACTTTTAGAAAGAAATTTCATTGCTTAATGCTATTGACTTAATATATAGGGCCTAAAGGAAAACCTTACAGTAAAATTTAACATCACAGAAAATAAATTGATCGCAGAAAATAAATTGCTCTAAAGCACCATAATATGCTGGAATGTTAAGAAACACTTGACCTCTGTAACTAGTGTACGGATAATTTAGCCTATCTATTTGTTGACTGACCATGCCAATGTGTTATCTTTTTTTTTTGCCTGCACACTAAACACTATTGCGTATGCCCAAAGGAAAAAAAAACGGGTGAAGGTCAACACAATCATCTATTCACACTACACTAGGACAACATGTGTAGGTTCACAACGTCTATCTGACCAGGTTGTTACAATCAATCGAACACAAAATCCATTTATGTTTCTTTTTTTGTTAGGTAGGGCGTTGATGAGTTTTCGTCTATATTTGGTTTCATAATGCTCTTTGATCTATATATCAGTAGATCTAAACATCAATAATGTAGGTGTAATGGATGTTCCTGCTGTTAATAAAATATCTTTTGCCGCAAACGGATTAATAAATATATGACCTACTACGCTTCAGATTCCAACTATTAATTAACAGCTATCAGTATTAAGTTCTTGAAGCCAGTACCAGAAACAGTCTTTGGACTTAAAAATACAAGTCTGATGACCGATTGTTGGTTGGTCGAAATTCTTGAACACATACATTCAAGCACCATACAAGCCAGATGAGAGATTTACATTAGTAACTAGTAAAATAAATACATAAAACATATTTTACAGTGACCCTCCAACACACAGCCTATATGGTTGGTGGCTTCGTACATACACACAGACACGCTCATGCTATTCATGATGATGCTACACAGATTAATTTCTGTTTATAAATACTATTAATCTTTAATAAATCAAACAGTAATAGAGTTTAAAACAATAAGGTATATAAAAGGAAAAAAATAATACCAACAAATATAGGTATGTTATATAACAGTTTCGTAAAATGTTCAGCAATACAAGTTATTTATAAAATACTTAGGTATCCGGCTCCGGCTCCGGCTCCGGCCGAATATCACATTTTATTATCCGGCCATATCCGGCTCCGGCCGGATATCAAAAAGTACTATCCGGTACACCCCTAGTAGCATTGGATGTATTCAAGATACATTTGTAACACAGTCATCTTTTTCTTTAGTTTTCGATTTTATGATGTTTAAAGATAGTGCTTACATTATTCAAGAAATATTATGCAGCAACAGAGACTAAGAAACACTTCCATGCCTGTCTTCCGTCCGCTAGATACAGGCTGGCACATGTCTTAGCCCACTTAATGTCGTACCCTCCGCAATGGCGTCCTTCAGCTCAACCGACAGCTTGTAAGCGCGTCTAGTAGCATCGTTTGGTCGCCAAAGGCCATCGAAAAAATGGATTGCTTTTATCTATTCTTCTATTGCTGTGTATATGTGCGGGGGGGGGGGGCCCGCGGCAGATTGGGGGATTGCAAAAAAGAGTCTCCAAGATTAAAAGGTTGAGAACCGCTGGTATATGGGGTCTTCGTGTCGAGCTTTGCGAGTTCGATTGTAACCAAGACCGGCAGGTGATTCGAGCACGTCTACTCTTGCAACTTGAAATCAGCTGACACAAGTCTGGTCGCGACACGCCCACATTGCCAGTGTGCAGGGGGGGGGCAGTCTTTACCCTGCAAGACAACCAGATTTGTTTCGTCGCATATTTCGAGCAGTCGCCGTCCTCTGACGTCTGTCTCCGGGCACCCCCAGGTGGGTGACTTAGCATTAAAATCGTCTACAACGATTATCCTTGTGCAAAGGACTCACGCAATTTGAACTGGAGCTCGGCTATTGGTGGGTTGTAAAGGTTTACGCATGCGAATCGATAACCAAATTTAAACACCTAGACTGTCAGCGTATCCATCTGTCCGGGTCCTGCAGTGGCGCTGGATTTCACAACCCGGGCCGTAAACGAATTCCTCACAAATGTTAGTAGTACCTGGCACCGCGAGCAGGAACACCGGTAAGCCGTAAAGCCAGAAAGAAAAGGTGGTCCCTCCTCCGAGCGCTGAGTTTCCTGACACAAAAAGACATCCGCCTCGTATCGCTATGCACCTCGACCCGTTTCAGCGAGAACTGCCGATTCAGGTTGCGGTGGATTATCGGAAGCTGTTTGGTACGGTCGTAACCGGGCGGGTGTGCACCACTACTCCCAAGTGCCTTGCCTCCTTGTGCGTCACCTTTCGGGATTTCCCCCGAATGTGCTTGAGGCCGTCGCGGCTCTCAATAGGTTGGGCCCGGACGTTGTGTCCGGGGGCTAAGTGCCACCAGGCTGATATCCTGCAGAGGGAACCGTTCCCCTTTAAAAAAACTGGTTTCGGCCACCAGCTCCACCAAACGTAGCTAACTTATCGTCCACAAACCATTTGTTATCGTTACATGGACGGCGCCTATTAAACCGGTCCTGCGCTTATCCGCTTTTATGGAATTTAGAACTGAACATGATAATGGGTTGTATATTTCTCCCGTGCTGGTATATTCAATAGGCCTAAATTTAATACACCAAAAATAAAATAACTATTTATAGTTATCCGCAATAGTTGCAAATTTCCATCAACTATTGTTGTAGTATATTTATGTGATTCCTGTGAATAAGTCGCACTCCGTTCTTTCTTTTCTTGCTTCACAAGAGAAACACATTTTTATATTTTATTATCGGTGAGTGGATCCAGTAAATCAATGTTTAATAAAATCATAGAAATATGATTTGTACTCGATGGCTTTTTTTTTCTGCCATCGGCTACATGAAGGTGGAATATTTGTTGTCCCTCATATTCTCATGCCCGTGCGGTCCGAACTACCCGTACATTACTAGATACGCCTCTGCAGTATCAAAAATATTAGGTATGCCTAGTATTTGATATATACTAACCAGTGGCGTAGCTAGGATTTTTCCATCGTTTGGGGGTCCGTGGGGCGTTACCTATTTGGGGGCCCCTGCATTTTGCGTATTTAATGTAAAAAACACTCATTTGGAAGCCCCCCCTCAATAAGGGGCCGGGGTGATTTTCGAATTCTCCCCGTCTGGGGCCCCCCCACACTAGCTACGTCACTGATACTAATTCTACAAAAAAACATGGCGTAGCATATGCGACCTTTTTGTTAACAAAAACATCACCTTAAAGTCCGGAATAAACCAATAGGGAAGCGTCGAGAGGTTAAGTGCTTAAACTTCGCTTGGCTTGGCTACCTGGTCGGGGGCTCGAGATTCGACACCCGACTCGGGCTGAGTTGTGTTTACTAAGCGCCTAAAGGCAGAACGGAAAACTCTTAGATAACCCTCCCCCTACTGGTCAACAAATGAGAATGGACCAAATCGCTCTGAGTATGCTATAAGCATGAAAATAGCCCTATATAAAAGCTACAATAATAATATTTGAATATTTAAGTATCTGAAATGTCATTAACAGGTACAGACGATCGTAGTATACCATTTATACAGTTTGATTATAGTATACCATTTATACGGTTTGATTATAGTATACCATTTATACCGTTTGATTATAGTATACCATTTATACGGTTTGATTATAGTATACCATTTGTACTGTTTGATTACAGTATACCATTTATACTGTTTGATCACTGTATAACATTTATACTCTTTGATTATAGTATACCATTTATACTGTTTGATTATAGTATACCATTTATATTCTTTGATTATAGTATACCATTTATACTCTTTGATTAAAGTATACGG